>CM069857.1:18270470-18412970 GCA_036172795.1 Pelodytes ibericus
CCTGCTGGTATCCGATGAGACGTTCCCTGTACAGGGAGCGACCTCTGCTCAGATACTGTGATAAGACATCCAGATATTATCTAATAACCCATTAACCTCAAGGTGACACAGTCACACCATGCAGCTAGTTACACCAAGGGTGACCTATAGATACAGCCAATGTGTTATCAGGCCATATGCTGCAGACCTCACCTCCCTGTGTGATCTGATCGCAGCCAATCACAAATCCACAGGCTGAGCAGCGAAGAATACATATTAGAGGGAGGGGAGCGTGTGACTGTGTGGAGGAATCGGCATGGACATTCCATCTTTGCCCCCAGACCTGTTCTTTCTATGTAACCGGTCTGTAGATATTTAGATAGAGGGTAATTTACTGCAAATACACGTTTCACACAAAGCAGCTTGTACTTATTTCCGAGAGTGAAGCCAAAAACCTCCGCCTTTCATCACTCGCCCGAGGTCGATAAAATGAGTCCCATTTACTTGGGCGATAGTCTGGGAGGGTCACTATCTCAGTGTTACCTTCTTGGGGAAATAATATATGACTTCTCACCAAACATTTATTAGTTAAATGGCTCACCAGAATTAACCCCTTAGGTGACCATGGACTGTTTTGGCCATGTTGTACCGTTCGTGACCATGGCTGTTTTAAACACTTCTGCAGTGATTTTGTTTAGCTGCAATTTTTCACTATTTCTCATTTACCCACACATATTATGTATTGTTTATTTCAGCACAAGAAGGGCTTTTCTTTAGATACCATTATTTTGATAAGATATCATATAAATGTAATAAAAAAAAAAAAAAATTTTAAAGCCCCCCCCAAAAAAACACCACATTTTTCTACCTTTTACTTTAAAAAAACTTTAACACATCTACAAAAGCCAATAAAAAAAAACCACTTAAATATATTCTAATATTTGTCCTGCGTTTTAGAAATTCTTCATGTTTTTAACTTTTTGCAAGTTACAAGGCACATTGATTTTTGTTAAATATTTTTTCAGAATTCCCTGAATTTGACACTGAAACACTAATCCAACTTTAAATGAAAACAACTTTTTTTTTTTTTATTTGACAAAATTGGGGTGGTGCTCGGGGGACACGGGCAAACTTTCCATACTGTAGTTAGTCTCTATCCCACAATTGCTGTGGGGCAGGGAGAGACTAAAGCAGTCATTGTCGGCTTTGACAACGAAGCATATCTGATTGAACGTGACAGAGGTAGCCTCCAGAGCCAAGGCTGGACTGCCTCATTCCCGAGGCACTCTACCATGTCCGTTTTAGTCTGCAGGCACACTGTGATTGGCACTGCATGATTTGCATGGAATGGCCTTTGCCTTATAGGAGTTAAATCAAACCACAAAATAAAGCATTCTGTGGGATTTACGTACACAATAAGCATTCAGTCATTATTTACCTGGTCAAATTTTTCAGTGGCTGGCAGCCATGGTAATTTGGATAGAGAATTTCACTGTTGGCTTCAGAAGTAACAATAGTCACAGTTTCTGCAAAAATACACACTGTGTTATGCAAAATATCACACTCTAGAAAATATAACTACATGTAATGAGGCAATCGGCAGCTTGAGATTAGAATAGCAAACCTGCATTATTATCAATGAATACTATACAAGCCTTGAAGAGAATCTGCATCTGTGCGACAGGATTCCAAATCTGAACGCCATGCAGCCAATCATAGATAAGCAGTTCAGAGATTCCATCTCTCATTGGCTGCATACAATCCGCAGCAGGCTGCCCCTTCATTCACACATTAAAGGGACTTTGTCACCTGTACATTATTTGCACTGAGAACGTAGAGAACGCAGAATTGCGAGCAAATTTTTTTTCTCATTTACTTTCAATTCTGCCAAGACAATGCATAGATCATTTTTTATTTACATTCACAATGTAAACAAGGGTTTAGGTGACAGAGTCGCTTTAAACATAATAGATGGCCTGGCGGGCGGGGACACGGGCTTGCTACTGACCTTCCTGCTTCTGCTGGAACAGTCCCGCCAACAGACAACGGGTCGACTCCACATTACGGACAATGTTTGTTGAACGGACGCTAAAAATGGAGACAAAAAAACAGGTTAACCACATATTAACAACTTGAGAACACAACTGTTTTTCAGTTGTACAGTTTAGACCATAGGATGTTTTTACACTTCTGTGGTGTTTGTGTTTAGCTGTAATTTTCCTCTCTCACTCTCTCTCTCTCTCATTTACTGTACCCAAAAATATAATATACGGTTTTTAACCCCACAAAAAAAGGTCTCTCTAGATACCAAAATTTTAATTGTGTCACATGTTATAATTTTTTTTACAAAAAAAATCATAAAAACAATTAAAAAGATTTAAGAAACATAAAAGCTTTTTCTAACTTTTACATAAAAAATATTTTACACATCAACAAACGTAAATATAAAAAAAACTGCTAAATAGATTCTAATATTTTTCCTTGTTTTTGTGATCTTTTGACCCTAACCCTAAATCACACCAACACCATTAGAACTCACTCTAATCTAAACAGAAATCTAAATAAAGTAATTAAAAGGAACCTGAAGTGCCATCTAGATACTATATACTTTGCAAAATTTGAGCATTAAAATTAAATACAGATAGGGTTAGCAGAAAGAAAAGAAAATGAAAAGATTAAGATAAATAGGTCTTTGCGGACTCCAGTTTATTATGCGATCGTGCATGCAAAGGTCATGTTATCTATTGGGGTAATCCATTTGCATGTTGTGACAGGAGACAGAAGTGACACAATTTAATTTTTTTTTTATTTACTCTTAATCGGTTTGGTTGCTTCCAATTCTGCCCCTTTAAATTTTCAAAATGAGTTATTTTAATGATCATGAAATCCTCTGTTAGGCAGAATCTTGTCCTTACTGGGCTAATTCAACACAAGGTCTAGGTTTAAATCCACACTTTACATGTATTACACGGTGTTTGTACAGGATGGAGACTTACTAGACTTCCGACGGTTTAAATGCTGGAGATAGGAACCTTCTCTCCTCAATGTAACACCTCCTGAGCCGCGCTCCAAGGTTGAACATTTGCTGCATCCCCACTGTGGTGAGCTGTCCGGGGAACGTGCCCCCCTGCCCCAACCCCCCAAAAAAATAAGGATTCACAGTGAGAACACACATACAACAAATGATAATCACACACACATGTATTTCACAGCTGTCCCTGATAACATTATACAGACGCATGTTCCCAACATAGAGTTTATGGTAAACAGTGGTCACTGACAACCTAAGCATAGTTTATCATGTGGTTGTAAAGATTAAGAAGCTATATATTAAGTTAGCACAAGTGCAAATAAATACAAACATTAATGAAGATAAATAACATATTTTAAATGTGTCTGCTGTTTATGACATCACTTTGTCGCTTGCTATGCAAATTGCATGTTTGCCATTGAAAAGTATGAAGCCACAGGGGAGGTCATAAAAAAGAGACAACATGGACACATTTAAACACTTACTATATTTATGCGTTTGCTTCCAGTTCTGTGAACACAATGTATCATTTTCTTTCTTGTCAGCCCACATTACAGTAAACCGCCATTTGAAGTTGTTTTCCAAGCTCCACACACACACAGCCGCAACATCCAGACCCATCATCCTCCAGCAACTCAGAATGTTCAATATAGATTCCTGAGCCAATCCAAGATCCACACACACACACACACAGCCGCAACATCCAGACCCATCATCCTCCAGCAACTCAGAAAGTTCAATATAGATTCCCGAGCCAATCCAAGATCCACACACACACAGCCGCAACATCCAGACCCATCATCCCCAGCAACTCAGAAAGTTCAATATAGATTCCCGAGCCATTCCAAGATCCACACACACACAGCCGCAACATCCAGACCCATCATCCGCCAGCAACTCAGAATGTTCAATATAGATTCCCGAGCCATTCCAAGATCCACACACAGCCGCAACATCCAGACCCATCATCCGCCAGCAACTCAGAATGTTCAATACAGATTCCCGAGCCAATCCAAGATCCACACACACACAGCCGCAACATGCAGCCAGAAAAACCACCTACTTTTGACTTTCAAAATCAACACTGGTTTCAGCTGTTACTTGGGATTATAATAGTGGATTATATCTGTCTAGAGTCAGTTTATATGGCATGTATTTAAGGGGCAGTCCCACCCATCTTTTTCAAAGGGACTGTATCACCTAAACATTGTTTTTACTGTGCATGTAGAGCATACATTTTTTTTATTTAAAATGGTGCACGTGGTGGGATAGGCAAAAAGCTATCCTAGATATAAGATAAGGAACTGGGGACTAATAAAAGTATTTAGAACATTGGGCAAACTAGATGGGCCGAATGGTTCTTATCTGCTGACACATTCTATGTTTCATTGTGTTAGCAAATGCCTAAATTAGTAGTAAATGTGTTTTAAATGTGTCTGTAGAGTCTCCTGGTTATAACATCACCTGTAGCACGTATGCAAATTACACATTTCCCACTGAAAAGAAGTTCATTTGCATCTGTGCCACAGGTGATGTCATAAGTAGGAGACTTCCGCTAGCTTTGTGTGCTGTGATGTAACACAAAGGAGGCGGGGCTTGGAGATATTGGCAGGACTGATATAGTAACAGCAGTAACTCAGCAGCGTAGACTGTACCTTCAGAGTGTGAGATCTGTAACGCTCCTCGAACGGAGAATGGGGTTTAGGACCTCCAGCTAGGTCTGTGACCGTGTAGTCAAACTGGGTGTGTTCTGGGGCTTCTAGGAGAGACGGGGACCACTCCACCTGAGAATAATAACAAGCATACTATTAGACAGCTCCCCACAAAAGGCAATGAGGGCCCTGTCCAAACAAGCTAAGGAAAGGTTAGGCAGACTAGCAGGACACTTTGTTTGCAACATTATTTTCTAATCTAGAACATGCAGGAACATTACCGGGTCTCTCTCACCTACACGCTGACTACACGGAGTTCAGAGTAGAATTGTGTAAGTAGAATTACAAGCAAAAGGCATAGCTAAAGAGAGACATGTATAAATGGGTCTGTGGTGTCTTCGGATTATGACATAACCTGTAGCACAGTATGCAAATGTGTAATTTGCATATCAAGACACGAGGTGATGTCATGAACAGGAGACTCCACAGACACTAACACACTTGTTATATTTCTGCCAACACAATGTATAGCTTTTTTTATTCTCTACATAGAAGTTATAAATCATTTTTAGGGGTTAGAAGTGTGTGGCAACTATCGAAATAAAGCATGTAAAGAAAATGAATTAAACAGAACTTAAAAGTCAATAAAAATTAATTAAGTGCAGATAACCATACTCCGTTTTCAAGAAACCCAAAGTATATAATTACAGGGAGTGTTTTAGACGGACCAATAACATAAAATAATGCTATGTATTAAAAATCGGAAAAAGTGTGATCTTTCACAAATGACAACCATTAGTTATATGCAAGTAAGGTATTGGACACAAATTCAAGGAGTGGCGTTACAGGTAATGGGTAGCAATATCTTCCATGCAATTTGTGAAAGGTTTTACTCAATATTATAATGATAAAAAAGTTACTATTGTCAATACATACCACTATTTTATGTTGTTGGTCGATCTAAAAGGCTCACTGTAATTTTATACTTTATGTACTATAAATCTACATGGAACATCTGGTTACTGTCTATTAGAGTTAGTAGTTGCATGTATCTATTATATATTTATCCCTCTCTCTCGTTTCTTTCAATCTAGGGCCCAGTCTTACACTGAATTTCTCAAGACTACCCATTTGTGACATTGGACATGCCTGGCACGTCCTGTAGTTCCAATCGCGGTTTGCTTGTCTACATACCCCTACTGGGCTGTAACTGGCACAGCTGAAAGCCTCGGAACTGAGGCACTCCAGCCATAAATGAGGAAGTCTCCACTGTCCCATCTGGTCGCTGCGATAGCCAATCACAGCGATCAGATGAGTCAAAGCAATTGTTGGAGAGGGACAGACCAATTACTGTCCCCAAGAATTAAAAAATTAAGTTGGTGTTAGGGTCAGGATTAGAAGTACATTGTCAAAATAGGTAATCCTGAAATGAAAAATGGTTATGAAAATAATGCGCTATTTTTTGCTTTATACCCTGCAAAAAAAAATTGGTACACCCAAAGCTAGGACAAATATTAGAATCTATTTAGCAGTTTGTTTTTTCCATCAGCTTTTGTAAAAAAAAAAAATAAATAAAAAAGTTTTCAAGCAAAAGTTTCTATTTTTTTTTAATCATATCAATATTTCAAAGATTGAACCTTGAATTTCAAATCAAATAAATCCCCATTAGCTTTGTAGTATGGCAGGGAATTAAGGTAGCTGTAGCCCAGACATATCTAGAAGGCTGCAGTTGGACCCCTAGGATCTAGGTTACCTTTAATAAAAAAAATTTTTTTTTTAACTTGTTAGTTATTAAAAAAAACACAACAACAACAAAAAAAAGTAAATAGTGCTTTTTGGACCTAATGATCCCCCCTCATAAGCTTGGCTTGTGTATAGTGGAGAGGGAGGGCCAAAAAATTGGTTGTTGGCAAAATTGTACAACCGCTGTAGTGTGCCAACTGGTATCAACAAATTTAAGAGCAGATTTCAACTAACTTGAGATTATAAAAAATAAGGGAGCGGCCAGACACAGTGGCGACAGTTTCAAACACTAAAGATTCAAGGTTTTTTCTTTGCCATGTATTAAATATTCTTTAACAACACACTTCCCGGCTCTTTAGCATGCATCTTTTTTTTGCCAGAAGGATGAGCCCCTCTGACACTCTCTGACATATTCTCCTATCAGTTTCACAGACGTGTCTCAGGGAACAGAGAGGGAAGCATTCTGGTTTTAGCACCATTTAGAAGACCGGGCTCAATGTACAGCCTATTCATTTGCATATATATATATATATATATATATATATATATATATATATATATATATATATATATATATATATATATATATATATATATATATATAATGCATTTGCATTCATTTGCAGTCATTACTTGGCACTGTGAAAAGCACAACTAAGCAGAGTGATTTTTATTCCATAGGAACATTTTATTATTCCCCGTCAGCAGCTCCTGTTCTATATTTTCAATTCAGAAAAAGAAAATAAAAAAAACATTCATCTAGAGCAGATCTGGATAAAAAAAAAAACAGGTAAGATAGGAGAGAGAGAGCTCAGTGGGCTAATACACAAGCTGTAGAATCTGTAGTAGAAACAGGGCAGCATGTTCAATTGCCGACAGGTTAGACTCAGCTTTTCAGATGCCAATAAAATGGAGTACCAGAGAATATCTAAACACATACATTGGGCTTTATGTATGAAAGAGTGGATTTCCTCTTTAATGACTATGGACCTTTGTTATTATTATAACCAGGATCTGTAACACTGCTCTTATGCAGAACACTGTCTCTACAAATGGAAATTAATCTTCTATTTGAATATGTAAGAAAGACTGACCACCACAACCCTTTTTAAACAGACCCTCCTGTTCAGGCAGGGACCACTTCAAATCCATGTATGCTCAGATTTATTGAGTCTTCAGCCTTAAGCCACAACCCAGAGATAAGTGAATTGGGTTTCAGCCCACACTGCTTACACTGGATAGTTATTCCAGGCATCTACTACTCCTTCACTACTATTTTACAGCAGCAAACCAAAAAGGAGCCAATGTCACGGTACCCACCATGACTCTTACCCCAGGCGGGCACCCTCCTGCCTAGAGACCTGGTCTGTGTCAGAAGCCAAATGCTCCCAGAAGAGCTGTAATCACTGACCCCTTCACAGAAAGATATTCTGGCAGCAAATTCAGTTATTTTTTGTATAGTGTTTGAGTTAAACTGTTTACATGTCATTGTTCAATCTATTCGGATCTTTCTAATGTATAAATACTGTGTGTGTGTTACTAAATAAAGTGTGCTCGTTTTGTGTAACCTAACAAGACTAGTCTCGTCTGTTACGTTGGGGGAATACCGAGCGGGGCTGAGAGTGATTGTAGCCCATTTGAGAGACTTTGTGCTGACCGGGACCTGAGGAGGGATCTTGTGGAACCAACAATGGGCTAAGAGACATCGAAGCTCTTGGCGTCCTGCAACACTCATATACATAGTAACATAGTAACATAGTAATTTAGGTTGAAAAAAGACACAAGTCCATCAAGTTCAACCCTTCTACCCATCATTTCAGCTTTTTGATCCAAAAGAAGGCAAAAAAACCCCTAAGGAAGCTTTTTCGAATGTTGCCTCCTAGGGGGGAAAAAATTCCTTCTTGACTCCAAAAGGGCAATCAGATTTCTCCTTGGATCAAAAAGCTCTATTATTAATGCTCATTCTATTATTAATACCCCTGTATGTTCTGCTTTTCTAAAAAAACATCCAGACCATTTTTAAATGCATCTATTGTGATTGATAGCACTACCTCTCTTGGCAGTGAGTTCCATAATTTTATTGTCCTTACCGTAAAGAATCCCTTCCTTTGCTGCCTATGAAATCTTTGCTCTTCCAGTCTCAGGGGGTGACATCTTGCTCTTTGTACATTTCTGTTAATGAACAGGTCACTGGAGAGCTCCTTATATTGGCCCTGCACATATTTATATAATGTTATCATATCCCCTCTAAGACGCCTTTTTTCTAAAGTAAATAAATGCAATTTTTTAAGTCTCATACAACACAGAGGACTAATGATACATTGCTCATTCCTCTCCTCCACTAGTACTGATAAGATGAAAGGGGCACAAAAAGGGTCCTTTAAAAAACTTTGTGTGTATCGACAAATCACAGCATGAGGCAGAGTTTGTTTGTTGGGGGCTAATGAATGTCGCCTGACTTTGGTAATGGAGAGAAAGACCCTCATTTTTAAATATAAATCAGTAGAGGGAAACTCTGGGGGTTATGTATTAAGACGGGACTATCGGCCTGTACGCCTAAGTAAAAAGCAGAACCCCTGAAAAATTTCGGGAGACTGTGTTGTGACGGCACTCGGTGAGCTGTTGTAGCTTAAAAGCGCCTGGTTGTCGGAGAACCTCCGCCAAAAAAGCCCATACGGGTTTATGTAAAAAAAAAAAAAAAAAAAAGAAAAAAAAAAAGACAACTCCTGCACTGCAAAGTGTCGGGAATTATAAAAAAATTTGTTCAAGAAAGAAAGATAATTGCAAACTTAAGGCCAAAGTAGCATAGTTGGAAAAAATAAAATAAAAATAAAGTCTCCATTTCAGCTATACGCTGCTAGTTTGGTCTTAATTTGTTCTTCGATTCCCTCTTATATGAATAAAGCCCAACCTATAGATTATTTTTATCTAGATTACACAGTGTAATTAATGGCTAGCTGGTGGATGCCCAACAACACATAAGGTTACAAAACAAGTAAAAAAATAAAAAAAATTCAATCAAAAAAAGTGTCCTCCACAGGGGATAATAGAAACCATAAGTACTTGTAGATATCAGGTGTCCACCAGTGGCCCTCATATGGACTACATCGCCCATATTCCATTGCCAGTACATGGGCAGAAGCAGCCGATGGGCCACAGCTGGACGCCTGGTTCCCCCCCGGCCCCTCCTCACCTGCTCCTTGTGTGGAATGGGTTTGAGGGGCGTCCGTGCTCCATGCCGATATATAACCTGCACCAGCTTCAGGTCGTACTCTCGTTCTTCGATGCTAATGTCCTTCCTCAATTCAGCCAAGACAATCCTCCGCTTATGCAGATTGTAAAAGACCGTGCCCAGCACACCGGCACGGGCCAATGAACTCATAGCTCTGGGCTGACTGATTGCTGGGGGGGGGGGGGGAAATAAAATGTATGCATTAGATGGTAAAGTCATTACCCAATTAATCAATCACATGTACACAACCCACCAATACGGTCTTTCCTCTACCCTGCGTCAAGCAGAAGCCTGCCCCAGTAAATATAGGTTTCAGTTATTTATCACAGATGAAACTCGTCTTTTTGCTGAAGTCAACTGTGCAAGCCCCCCACCCCCCAAAAAAACAGAACTGTCCCAGCAATCCCAGGACTGTTGGCAGATATGGGAGGAAGCAGCTAAATAGTGACCCACTAGCAGTAAGGATAATAAGCAAGTAAACAACCCTTTCAGTATGCCGACAAGTTAATGGTAAAAGACCCTATTAATCCAACTGCAGACTCCCAGTTGCTTATGTTTTACAATTTCTGTATTCCTTGGTGAAAGCCTCAGGACGAACATTTTGAGAATTGTGGTTCAGGAGGGCCGCAACCGGACACCTGGGGAAAGCGGTGTAGAATACCACAGACGCGGAGTAAGAGTGAGAGGGCAAGCTCGGGCGGTGACAGTAAATAGGAATGTGGCACTGTAAGGGGGCAGATTATTACTGGGGCACAGGGAAATAAGGGGTGTTCATCAAGTGAGAGTCGAGGGGACAGAAAATCAGATGAGTGGAAGCCAAGTGGAGGGTGAGTGAGCAGAGTAGGGTATTATTATTACTACACAGGAGAGGAGTAGAAGGAGCAGAGTAGGGTTATTATAACGCAGGAGAGGAGTAGAAGGAGCCGAGTAGGGTTATTATAACGCAGGAGAGGAGTAGAAGGAGCCGAGTAGGGTTATTATAACGCAGGAGAGGAGTAGAAGGAGCCGAGTAGGGTTATTATAACGCAGGAGAGGAGTAGAAGGAGCCGAGTAGGGTTATTATAACGCAGGAGAGGAGTAGAAGGAGCCGAGTAGGGTTATTATAACGCAGGAGAGGAGTAGAAGGAGCCGAGTAGGGTTATTATAACGCAGGAGAGGAGTAGAAGGAGCCGAGTAGGGTTCTTATAACGCAGGAGAGGAGTAGAAGGAGCAGAGTAGGGTTCTTATAACGCAGGAGAGGAGTAGAAGGAGCAGAGTAGGGTTCTTATAACGCAGGAGAGGAGTAGAAGGAGCAGAGTAGGGTTCTTATAACGCAGGAGAGGAGTAGAAGGAGCAGAGTAGGGTTCTTATAACGCAGGAGAGGAGTAGAAGGAGCAGAGTAGGGTTCTTATAACGCAGGAGAGGAGTAGAAGGAGCAGAGTAGGGTTCTTATAACGCAGGAGAGGAGTAGAAGGAGCAGAGTAGGGTTCTTATAACGCAGGAGAGGAGTAGAAGGAGCAGAGTAGGGTTCTTATAACGCAGGAGAGGAGTAGAAGGAGCAGAGTAGGGTTCTTATAACGCAGGAGAGGAGTAGAAGGAGCAGAGTAGGGTTCTTATAACGCAGGAGAGGAGTAGAAGGAGCAGAGTAGGGTTCTTATAACGCAGGAGAGGAGTAGAAGGAGCAGAGTAGGGTTCTTATAACGCAGGAGAGGAGTAGAAGGAGCAGAGTAGGGTTATTATAACGCAGGAGAGGAGTAGAAGGAGCAGAGTAGGGTTATTATAACGCAGGAGAGGAGTAGAAGGAGCAGAGTAGGGTTATTATAACGCAGGAGAGGAGTAGAAGGAGCAGAGTAGGGTTATTATAACGCAGGAGAGGAGTAGAAGGAGCAGAGTAGGGTTATTATAACGCAGGAGAGGAGTAGAAGGAGCAGAGTAGGGTTATTATAACGCAGGAGAGGAGTAGAAGGAGCAGAGTAGGGTTATTATAACGCAGGAGAGGAGTAGAAGGAGCAGAGTAGGGTTATTATAACGCAGGAGAGGAGTAGAAGGAGCAGAGTAGGGTTATTATAACGCAGGAGAGGAGTAGAAGGAGCAGAGTAGGGTTATTATTACGCAGGAGAGGAGAAGAAGGAGCAGAGTAGGGTTATTATTACGCAGGAGAGGAGAAGAAGGAGCAGAGTAGGGTTATTATAACGCAGGAGAGGAGTAGAAGGAGCAGAGTAGGGTTATTATAACGCAGGAGAGGAGTAGAAGGAGCAGAGTAGGGTTATTATAACGCAGGAGAGGAGTAGAAGGAGCAGAGTAGGGTTATTATAACGCAGGAGAGGAGTAGAAGGAGCAGAGTAGGGTTATTATAACGCAGGAGAGGAGTAGAAGGAGCAGAGTAGGGTTATTATAACGCAGGAGAGGAGTAGAAGGAGCAGGTTAGGGTTATAATAACGCAGGAGAGGAGTAGAAGGAGCAGAGTAGGGTTATTATAACGCAGGAGAGGAGTAGAAGGAGCAGAGTAGGGTTATTATAACGCAGGAGAGGAGTAGAAGGAGCAGAGTAGGGTTATTATAACGCAGGAGAGGAGTAGAAGGAGCAGAGTAGGGTTATTATAACGGAGGAGAGGAGTAGAAGGAGCAGAGTAGGGTTATTATAACGCAGGAGAGGAGTAGAAGGAGCAGAGTAGGGTTATTATAACGCAGGAGAGGAGTAGAAGGAGCAGAGTAGGGTTATTATAACACAGGAGAGGAGTAGAAGAGGCAGAGTATTATTATTACACAGGAGAGGAGTAGAAGGAGCAGAGTATTATTATAATGCAGGAGAGGAGAAGGAGGAGCAGAGTATTACTACTACACAGAAGAGTAGTAGAAGGAGCAGAGTATGGTTATTATAACGCAGGAGAGGAGTAGAAGGAGCAGAGTAGGGTTATAACGCAGGAGAGGAGTAGAAGGAGCAGAGTAGGGTTATTATAACGCAGGAGAGGAGTAGAAGGAGCAGAGTAGGGTTATTATAACGCAGGAGAGGAGTAGAAGGAGCAGAGTAGGGTTATTATTACGCAGGAGAGGAGTAGAAGGAGCAGAGTATTATTATAACACAGGAGAGGAGTAGAAGGAGCAGAGTATTATTATAACACAGGAGAGGAGTAGAAGGAGCAGAGTAGGGTTATTATAACGCAGGAGAGGAGTAGAAGGAGCAGAGTAGGGTTATTACACAGGAGAGGAGTAGAAGGAGCCGAGTATTATTATAACACAGGAGAGGAGTAGAAGGAGCAGAGTAGGGTTATTACACAGGAGAGGAGTAGAAGGAGCAGAGTAGGGGTATTATAACACAGGAGAGGAGTAGAAGGAGCAGAGTATGGTTATTACACAGGAGAGGAGTAGAAGGAGCAGAGTAGGGTTATTATAACGCAGGAGAGGAGTAGAAGGAGCAGAGTATGGTTATTATAACATAGGAGAGGAGTAGAAGGAGCAGAGTAGGGTTATTATTACACAGGAGAGGAGTAGAAGGAGCAGAGTAGGGTTATTACACAGGAGAGGAGTAGAAGGAGCAGAGTAGGGTTATTATAACGCAGGAGAGGAGTATGGTTATTATTACACAGGAGAGGAGTAGAAGGAGCAGAGTAGGGTTATTATAACACAGGAGAGGAGTAGAAGGAGCAGAGTATGGTTATTATAACACAGTAGAGGAGTAGAAGGAGCAGAGTATGGTTATTATAACACAGGAGAGGAGTAGAAGGAGCAGAGTAGGGTTATTATAACACAGGAGAGGAGTAGAAGGAGCAGAGTAGGGTTATTATAACACAGGAGAGGAGTAGAAGGAGCAGAGTAGGGTTATTATAACACAGGAGAGGAGTAGAAGGAGCAGAGTATGGTTATTACACAGGAGAGGAGTAGAAGGAGCAGAGTAGGGTTATTATTACACAGGAGAGGAGTAGAAGGAGCAGAGTATGGTTATTATTACACAGGAGAGGAGTAGAAGGAGCAGAGTAGGGTTATTATAACACAGGAGAGGAGTAGAAGGAGCAGAGTAGGGTTATTATTACACAGGAGAGGAGTAGAAGGAGCAGAGTAGGGTTATTATTACACAGGAGAGGAGTAGAAGGAGCAGAGTAGGGTTATTATTACACAGGAGAGGAGTAGAAGGAGCAGAGTAGGGTTATTATTACACAGGAGAGGAGTAGAAGGAGCAGAGTAGGGTTATTATTACACAGGAGAGGAGTATGGTTAAGATAGTGAGAATAAAGTGGTTATTATGTAGGCAGGTATATTGTATAGGAAGGTACAGGTTATAGCTACCCCTGGTGAGGCAGCAGGGGTTGTACTGACAGGTCCTGGTCATGCAGTGGGTGAGGTATCTGGGGGTCTTTCCCTGTCACCCCTGTGTGTATAATGAATCCTGTCCTCATGGGGGGCTCCCGCTCTTTCAGACTCCCGGATACTGACACACAGACAGGTACTAACCCCAACTGTCCCTCAATATGAAATCACTGGGGCACCATATACACACTCAGCACTTCTCTCCTGGATCGGGGAGGTTCAGCCAGCGGATATCGCGCGTTTTACCTGGGTAATGTAGTCCTGCGATCAAGACGTGCGGAAAACATGGCCGCGTGCTGCGAACTACATGTCCCAGCGTGCTGTGCGCGGAATCTCTGGGCTCAGATGGAATGTTGCACCAGGCAGCCCAGCCGTGTCATGGCTTGGGGTCATACAAGCAGTATATACCACATGCCCTAATTATATCCGATTAAACTTTAATATTTCTGGGCTTTAAAATGTTAACTCTTTATTTTAAAATTAAAGGGACCCACCCAGTCTGAAATGATCTACCTTTTATTCCATGTTAAATAACTATAAGTATGAATCCATATCTCCCAAGTGACCCTATTTAGGAGGAAGAGTCATTTTTTTGTTTGCACACATCCCCTCTGTCCCTCTTTCCTCCCTTTGCCCCTCTTCCAGGATCACATAATGTTTTACAGATAATCAATAAAGGTGCTTCTGGCAGGTTGTGTGTGAGTACTGAGATTCAATGTCAAAATATCTTGCTGATATATATATATATATATATATATATATATATATATTACTCCCTGGGGCAAATAGCACTATTCACCCACAGGGCCACAATCTTGAAATGTTGGGGCCACTGACAGAATACATTTTCTAACCCCCACATCGCTGTAGCTTCCTCTTGCCTCCCTACCTTCCAAAATACATTTTCATCCAGGTCTTTGTATGTCATGCCAATGGGGTTTAAATTCATAAAACTATGTATATCATGGAAATTTGGTTTATATACATCAGTCGTTGTATATCATGTCAGTGAGGTGTAAATGCACCCTCCAGGCTATGATCCATCACCCACATTGCACATCCAGGACTTAGCCCTGCACCCCAGGACATGCCCCATCACCCACATTGCACATCCAGGACTTATCCCTGCACCTCAGGACATGCCCCATCACCCACATTGCACATCCAGGACTTACCCCTGCACCTCAGGACATGCCCCATCACCCACATTGCACATCCAGGACTTACCCCTGCACCTCAGGACATGCCACATCACCCACATTGCACATACAGGACATGCCCCATCACCCACATTGCACTTACAGGACATGCCCCATCACCCACATTGCACATACAGGACATGCCCCATCACCCACATTTCACATACAAGACATGCCGCATCACCCACATTGCACATACAGGACATGCCCCATCACCCACATTGCACATACAGGACATGCCCCATCACCCACATTGGACATACAGGACATGCCCCATCACCCACATTGGACATACAGGACATGCCCCATCACCCACATTGGACATACAGGACATGCCCCATCACCCACATTGGACATACAGGACATGCCCCATCACCCACATTGGACATACAGGACATGCCCCATCACCCACATTGCACATACAGGACATGCCCCATCACCCACATTGGACATACAGGACATGCCCCATCACCCACATTGCACATACAGGACATGCCCCATCACCCACATTGGACATACAGGACACGCCCCATCACCCACATTGGACATACAGGACACGCCCCATCACCCACATTGGACATACAGGACATGCCCCATCACCCACATTGCACATACAGGACATGCCCCATCACCCACATTGCACATACAGGACATGCCCCATCACCCACATTGGACATACAGGACACGCCCCATCACCCACATTGGACATACAGATACATTCACAGCACAACATCTACATCAGGCAGGTTCATTTTATCACTTTTACATGAAATATAGTAAGACCTGGTGCAGAATTCAGTCAGAGAGCTGTGTGTACACCATAAACATACATTAGTATGAACCTACCACTTCTGCTGGAAGGCCATTCCATGTATCCACTCCCCTATCAGTAAAGTATTTTTTTTTGCATATTAAATATTTCCAGCCTTTACAAAAGCTTGAGGTGGACCCTAAATATATGTATATAACGAGCTGCATTTATACTTATATGAACATTTTAATATTAAATTCAACTTTTTCCAGATGTAATATGTAATTTTCAAATGTTATTGAAAAATTGTTAATTTCTTATTTTTATTCCCTTCCTCTGCACCCACATTGCACCCAAAGGACTTAACACAGCACCATACAGGACCCACAGCACTTGGCTTGTACTCATATTGCACCCACACGATTTCCATGCCACATTATCCTTTTGCCCCACAGAACATGCCCCTGCATCACTTTGGCCACAGCCAATTTGGCCATTAATATGCCACTATTAGCCTGCCCAATAAAATGGCACAGCTACATTGTCCATTAATACGACACAGCCATTTTTCCCATTATGCCACTAATAGCCTGCCAATTAATTTGTGCCACAGCCAGATTGCCAATTCATTTGCCACATCAAGATTGCCAATTTATTTGCCACAGCCAGATTACCAATTAATATGCCACTTTTAGCCTGCCCATTAATATGCCCCAGCCAGATTGCCAATTAATATGCCCCTTTTAGCCTGCCCATTAATATGCCACAGCCAGATTGCCAATTAATATGCCACATCCAGAGTGCCCCATAATATTCCACAGCCAGAGAGCCAATTATATGCCACCACCCTCCTCCTCCTTCCCCAGTACTCACCTGGCCGTCTCCTCCATGCTGCAGTCTTCCCTCCTGCACAGAGGACGGAATAAAGTGGCCGGATACAGGGCCACCATCAGGGGGTGACGGGCGATACACCCATCACGGGCACGGCCCTTTAAATAAAAAAAAGGTTGGGCAAACGGGGCATCTGCCGAGGGACCACTCATTCCTGGGGGCCCAAGGCAGCTGCCTCGTGGGCCCCCGCTGCCCCATGTGACTGTCTCACATGGACACAGCCACGATCAGGTAGAAGCTGGCCAGGGACAGGGAGCTCTCACCCTGATCCCTTCTCCTAGAGGTGCGGCTAGCGCATGTTTACTGCAGGTGCGGCAGCACTGATTATATAGACAATGAGGATATAAAGTTTTTTTTTATTTAGTCATTTCCTGTGTCCTGTGGAATAAAATATATTGTGTGGACTGTGATAAACTTACCCTTGTACACAGTAGGATATCTTAACAGTGCAACCCATTGTCTTATGGCATGTACTTTCATTTGAATAAATTATTCTCATTGGTTCCCTCTTTAATTTGGTGTTTGGTATTTTTGATCCCCTGTCCCACTTCCTTTCCACCTCCTCTTGGCCCCACTTATGTAAAACGCATGGAGAGTACATTGCAGAGAGGCCAGCGTTGTTGATTGGAATTGCTGAGTGATCACACTGCTAATAGAATGTTTTTAGTCCAAGATCCCTACTGTTTGGTCCTGGAGTTAAAACCCGATGCTGACGGCAATTCTGCTTATTTTGGAAGCCGCAATATTTGAAAACACACAAAAGAATGCGTTGAATCCAGAGCACACCCAGGGCAGGGTGTCAGCGTGAATCTTATACCAGCTTTAACAACAGGATGGACTGTGCACAATCCTGAGCTTTACAAACCTTCGTCAAAAGCATAAAATAAGAAGACTTTGTATTAGAAATGTTGAGTCTCCTGTTTATGACCTCACTTTGCTTCATTTGCTCATTAACTACTTTCAATGAGAAATGTATCATTTGCATAACATTCCGCACGATGATGTCATAAGCCAGAGACACATGTAAAGCTATTTTTTCCTTCGAGGGCACTCTGTAAACCTAAATGCAGAGAAAATAACCTTCTGTAAAGCGTTCGAATTGTGTAAGCAGAATTGCAAGGAACTGCGTAAAATAAGAAAACAGTCTCCTGTTGATGACATCACTAGTGCCTTGATATGCAGTTTAACTCATTTTGAATGGGACATGTGTAATTTGCATGCCTAGATTTGTGGGTAAGCAGAAAACACGGTCTGAAGTAGTCCTATTTAAATACCGTCCCCTGTTGCGGGATTCGCGCTGGACGCCATTGTTTTAGGCTGATGAAGTTGTCGAAACGCGTCCCTTTCCGTCGTCCGGCCCTTTTCCTCAGCCTAATTTAATTTTTCTGTCTACACATTTGTCTGTAATTATACCATTTACTAATATAGTGCTGTCTATTTAGATATCTACTTGTTCCCCTTTCTCCAGTGGTGTTGCACTGTGAAATGTTAAGACTACCAGCCATTTCCATTCAAAAGCAATTGTCTCCAAGATTCCCTGATGCTATCCGTGGATTCCATCCAGAAAACCTCCTTTCCACAACTATGACACGTGTTTTTGCTGGGGTTTGTATTTGACTTAATTTGAATTTTACAAAAAATAAATATTTATTCAACACATTTGTTCACTATTAGGCGCTTTGTATCTCTATTTGTTTAAGCAGAAAACACCAGTGACACATTAAAAACATGTCATGCTCTTAGTTAATGATGCTTTTCTTTAAAATTTTCTGAATTCACAGTTTAGGCAATGTTTAGGTTGATAAAGGTGTCCCTTTAAGAAAAAAAAAAAAACTGCTGATTCCAGTCACCATGGAAACCATTGGAATGTCCCTGCTGATTCCAGTCACCATGGAAACCATTGGAATGTCCCTGCTGATTCCAGTCACCATGGAAACCATTGGAATGTCCCTGCGGATTCCAGTCACCATGGAAACCAATGGAATGTCCCTGCTGATTCCAGTCACCATGGAAACCATTGGAATGTCCCTGCGGATTCCAGTCACCATGGAAACCAATGGAATGTCTCTGCTGATTCCAGTCACCATGGAAACCAATGGAATGTCCCTGCTGATTCCAGTCACCATGGAAACCAATGGAATGTCCCTGCTGAATACATCACTTTTAGAATTTTGCACCTGAAGTGAGTAAATATCAATAACCTTGTGTTTACCCTACCAAGGCATACCTCCCAACTTTTTGCCCCGACAACCCAGGATGCCGGGTGTTTGGGAGGTGGAAAGTCAGTGCTACCGTGCAGCCACAGCAACTGTTTCACTTAAAAATGACAGCGCTACTGCACATGCACCAACTGGAGACTGAAAATTTGGACCGTGGGAATCAAGGGGGGCATGCAGCGGACAAGCTGGACTTTGTGATATGGCAGCAACCTCTTGATACCAGTTACAGAGAGCCCCTCTAATAGCTTGTGGGTACAGTCATAATAATAATAATGATATCCTACCCATCCTATCCTAATGCATTTAATGCAACAGGTCATCTGGCAATAGACTTGGCTGTTTCATGCCACAATTTATCTTGTGCTAATAATACATTTGATGTTGAATTTAAGGTTCATATCACAAGCTAAACTAACCCAACTAAATATAGACCGAAAAGAAAGATTTCAGTAAAATACAAGATATTTATGGTTTACCAACTCAGCAGGGGGAGGGGGGAGGCAGAGACCCTGTCAATTGTGTGAGCTGCCATGTGACACTAATTAGCCCTGAGTGGGTCTGACTATAATTTAGCAGTAGTCCTGGTTAACCTCCTCTCTCTAACCCCCAATCATGCAATTCATTTTGAACGATCAAGGGAAATTGTCATAGAAATGGGGAGATCTCACTGATAAACCCCCCATGTGTCAGTTATGTTTTAGTTAAAGATCCTACTGATGAGAAGAGTGAGGTTTAATAGACTCCATGTGTTACAGTTAAGATCACACTGTTTGCAAAAACTTTGCACCAACCAAAAGAGATTTGTAAAAATCAGTGCTTTGGAGCAGGCACGTTTTCAAAGAGCTCCACTCCACCAGTGCTCCACTCCGCCAGTGCACCAGTCCGCCAGTCGCCAGTGCTCCACTCCACCAGTGCTCCACTCCGCCAGTGCACCAGTCCGCCAGTGCACCAGTCGCCAGTGCTCCACTCCACCAGTGCTCCACTCCGCCAGTGCACCAGTCCGCCAGTGCTCCACTGCACCAGTCCGCCAGTGCTCCACTCCGCCAGTGCTCCACTATCCCTACCTGCCCATGTCGGTATACAAGAGTGGGAATGTCTGGGACCGGCCAAACGGTGTATTCGAAAATTGCTCACACATTTTAACAAATGCATGGTTTACAATTTAAAAAATATATATATTTCTGCAACTTATTTTGGGACCAAGAGTCAGTTTACCAAATTATCTAAACCATGGCAGTTGTCATGACAGTGACATGTGTGTCATGATATACTATCTCATTTCTAGACAAAAGATGGTGTGCACAATGCACAGAGCTTCCTGCATTATTTCCCATGCATACAGCTGTACACTGAGAATTGTATAGAGGAACTGTGAATATAAGGTAACCTAATAATGTATAATTTATTAATCATTTGTCTTTCCTGCAGTGTCGAAGGAATTTTAGGGAAATTGGATCATTTGCTTTTTTTCTTTCAATTTAATTCATTTAGTTTATTTTCTACCTTTTGTTGACACTTGCACTCTCTATATATACTCACTTTGTTAGGTGAAAAAAAAATATTACTAATACGAATAAAAGTTACATTTTATACAGACTTCACCAAACACAAATCTACCCAAACAGGATTTCATTACCTACAAACAGATGTCTCACCAAAAATAACAACTATGGACTATTCTCTACAAATAAACGTCTGTTGAGGAACTTTAGCAACGAATATACGTTATATGTGGAGTTTTTAATTGTAAATCTCTTCACGTAAGTAGGAATTGTTTCTTTTTTACCCCTTTTATTCTTTCTTTGGATCTTACAGTCATTCTTTTATATTGTTTTGAAGGTTTACTGGGAGCCACTTTTTTGGTACTAGCAGCTATATTTCTTTCCTCATTTTATTTATTTTCATTCTGGAAGCAGTGACTGTTTTTTTGTTTTTCTTATTCACAGTGTATACTTAAAGGACAACTGTAGCAAAAAATGAAGTTGTGTTTATTTGAAGTGAATGCATTTTGTATAGAAATGCTTTAATGAAAGAATACAAATAAAGTGCCTTATTGAGCCATCTTTACTCCATATAGCTCCACCAGGAGGCAGACATTTTGTTTAGAATCTTTGGTCAGAGTGAAGGTGAATGAAGATCTGAACCAAGATTCTAAACAAGATGTCTGCCCCCTGAGAGAACTATATGGAGTCAAGAAGGCTCAAGAAGGCACTTTATTTGTATTATTTCATTAAAGACTTTCTTTATAAATCATCTACACTTGACACAATATTTTAATTAAGTTAATATTTTTTTCTACAGTTGTCCTTTAAGTCAGTGGGAGCTAGTCACTAAAAGCTGACTTTAGCTATCCACCATGCAGGGACAAACCAGGTTAGTTGCACCCACTAAGCAAGACAAAATGCTCATCTCACCTCAACTCACCTTTTAGTGAATATCCCCTGCTAACAACTCTAGCGTTTAATACGCTGAGTTGTAATAATCAGAAATGTTTTAATACCAGATTATTATTATTTTTACCCTAGACCCCTCTGATTTGACATTCCTGGGTGCAGATCTGACCGGGGATATGCGATCCACGTTGTTCTCCGCCATATTGTGGGGCCGCGCTTCAGCAGTATGGCGCCGGCACAGCGCGGGGAAACCATAGCGGAGAAAAGCTCGGAACCTTCATCTACGGTGAGATCCCAACTGAAGATGTAAAATCAGAGGGGTGCGGGGTGACATTTTTTCCTCTCCCTTTATAGCACAGACATTGTTTGGGGACAGGATCTCTTTCAATGTTTTGTTTCTGCTTTTTTTTTTGTTGCCGCGGCTCTGTAAGACATTTTTTACGCGGATGGGAAGACTTCCTGTTCTGTCCGAGACGGTGGGGAGAAGATCAGGGTCACGGGATCAGTGTAATTGAAATCACATGGCTTCGGTGCCACACTGTCTGCTTTGAAACCATACATTATTTCTTTATATTGACGACTTCAAAAGCAGACAGCCCCGGACCCAAATGATCTGCAGATCCTGACAAACCCCAGGCAATATATAAAGTATGCCAGTGCTCTCACCCAGCCACTGAATGGCCATTTAACTGCTGAGATGTCGCAAGAGACAGGAAAGGTCTTCAAATAAAACAAAGATTTAAACATTAAGCCACAAATAAAAAAAAAACACAACTTTTAGAAAGCATTTAAAAAAGATTAAAAAGATAAACTCATTATTATAATAATTTACGAAATGGCAGGTTTTATACCCTCTGATTTTATATTCCATGGGTGCAGCCATCTTGGATCGTACTGCAAAGTTTTATAAAACGGCGCCATTATTGTTTGTTATGTATAACAGTGATTGCGTTGCACTTTTTTTTTTTTTTTTTAAACTCCCGACACTTTGCAGTGCGGGACATCCGCCAAAAAGCTTGTGCGGTGTTCAGGTCCTGATTTTTTTTAATACATAGGCCGTGTACCGAACTCCGGCACAACCAAAATCTACGCTTTCAGCGCAGATAACACAGACTCACAAAATTTGTTAGGAGTCTGCTTTATACAATGGACGCTGGTTGCGGCAGTATTTGGCGCAATCTGCATGTGTGCGCCGAGTTTAAACATAACCCCCATAGTGTCTCTTCTTGTGGCTTGATTTGCAAATGTTACCAGGACACTGGAGAATGGAAATCAAACCGCAGGGCGGTGGTCCTAAATGAAAGTTGGGGGACCTGATATTGTGAATGTATAGCGTACACATTAAGGTTGATGTATAAACATGGCACTACCTGCATGTGCCACATAAAGCAAACTCTTGACAAATGTCGGCAGACACCTGCCCCGCACTGCTGCCACTCAATCCGCTAACGCAGACCATGTATAAAATATCAGGCCTGGAAAAGCGCCACAGTCTCTGGCGTAGGATATTCTCCCGCCCTGTAAAATGTTGCGATGTATAAATCAAGGCGCAATCGCCGTTATTTCTAACTTACAGCGTTTTTTTTTTCTCTTCACTTTCTGACATTTTATACATTTTTTTTTTTTAATGGTTTAAACGTGTCTGGTGTCTCATGTATATGACATCACCCTGTGGCAGAATGTATGCTGTACCACTGTTATTAATAGTAGTATTCCTGCAGACATGGTTTTTTAGTTCTAAGTAAGAGACCTGTTCGGATGTGGCCCTCCTACCATTTAAATGACTGTTTCTGTCCCCTGTTGTTTCTACGTTTCATTCACCCTATGGTAAAACTTTTTTTAATCTGCCAGTGCTTTATAAATTAAATCATAATGCTACAAGCAGTGTGTGTGTGTCTGCCCTGCTCTGTCTGTCTGTCTGTCTGTGAGTTTTGTGATAGGCTGTTTTTATTATAGGACTATTTTTATTGTTTTATTATTATGCCGATACCCTTTTTCCCTGTCTGAGTGGCAGGGGGCAGAGTATTAGACTCTGCTACTCAGAGGCTTAACCCTTTACGCAGCTGTGTGCGTCCTGCTACTTCCTGGGTTTAACCTCTTCAGTGCCGTATAAGTATAGAAGCCTATAACTCATTAATCTGGATTGGCTGTGCGATTAGAGTTGCCAGCCAGCCGGTATTTAACCGGCAAGCCAGTAAAAAGAAAAATTGGTTTGCGGCCGATCTATGGAGGTTATAGCATGGCTGGTATTTTTTCTTTTTGTGACGTTGAATTGATGGCAGCAAGTGATCCTTTACCTCAGGTGAACTGGGATGTATGGCTCAACAAGCACCACACCTTTCTTTAAACATGTAGAATTGGGCCAGGCTTGATCCCTGCTGCCTTTAGGCATCCTAAGTTTGTTCCCACAGACGGCAGGCCCCGCTTGAAGGGTTGATATTTTTGGTTATATTTTTGTTATATTCAGATTATTTCCTCGGCTATAGGCTTGAAAAGCAGCCCGTCGGGCACTTCAGGAGCTGCTACATGCTCCATGACAGCCAGTGCTGCTGTATTGTCTCTCACGCAGTCGGGAAAAGGGCACAGAGTGCTTTTAAAGTTTAGAAACAAACACACATGCAGAGATACCATATTCTACAAGAAGAAAAATATCAAATATAACTTTAAAAAAGCCCTGAATATAGAGTGTTCCGGTTATATGACTAACAGATGAGCAAATCTTTTCACCTTACAATGTGTAATTTCCATTTCATTCCACAAGGTGATGTCATAAGCCTGAGACACCACAGACACGTCGAATGATAGGTTTTAGAAGAGAGGATCCCTTTTATGCAATGCTATCCGGCGTGATGTTTTTTTTAAAAAACATTTTTTATTACGCCTCCCCCAAATCCGTTCAGTCTAATGGCATAGCGTTCTCCCTAACTGTCTGACTTTAAGCGGGGCAGTCTAAATTAGGAACCCATGTATCCCTGTCCGGAATTTTCATTCTCTTGTCAGTTTGAGTGGCAGTGCCAACACTTCCCATTCTTCCCAAGCTCCCATGTTGCTGGGGGGTAATGTTGGGAGGTATGCATACCTATCAACATCCCCCCCCCCCCGCAAACCACGGCGTCGCTGGGGTGGTCGGAGCTTGGGAGGTGGCACTATCAGTCGTCCTACTCGAGTTCTCCGGTGTCCCAAGGCAGAGGTAGAGCTTGGCGGTACAGAGAACAGACCCCCCCAGATTGGGACTGTTTGATGCAAATTGGGACAGTTGACGGGTATGCTATAGAGTTCAACTTTTAACCCCAAGCCGGTGGATTCGTTTTCGGACACATGCATTTTCGTCCGAAAATAGCATTTTCATCCATCCGTCCGAAAAACGAATAACAAAAATGCTAAACTAACGAAAGACGAATGAACGAATGGTTAATAAATGAAAATCATTCGTCCATCCGTCTATTCGTGCTATTTGCATTCTATAAACCGGAATAGAGTCGGTTTATAGAATACCAATAGCATTACGTATACATTCCATAAACCGACATAATGAACGACTTTCGGTTTATGGAATGCATGTAATACTATTGGCTTTCTATAAACCGAACTAGAGTCCCCATTCATAAGAATTTCTTATGAATGGGGCTCTCATTCGGTTTATAGAAAGCAAATAGTATTACACGTATTCTATAAGACGAACGAATAAAACGAAACGAAAATAATGAACGAATTTCGTCTGAAACGAATGCAGTAATGAACGAAATTCGTTTTAGACTAAATAAATAACATTTTCGTCCGAATGGACGAAAAACGAAACGAAAATTTTAGTTTTGGACATGTCTAGAAATTAACCAAAGTTTATAAAACCTACAGCAGACATGGAGATTTGCACATAATGATCCATTCAGGGTGCAGAGGCACATTATACGAGAAGCTCTCTCTCCGGAAGATATTTTATATATGGACATAACGAATCAGTGTAAGAAATCATTGTATGAAGACATGTGATGCATTGCACACATTAATCATTTCAGTGGCATGTTTGTAAAAATCTAATTGGCTTGAATATGAAATAATATTCTGGGAAAATCCAATAATCATAATGTGTGAAAGTAACGCACAATAGAGGCTGTCATGTGGATTTTCCATACATCTATTTAAGCAACTTTAAAACAAGCTGGAAGACCAGCTCTGCACGCACTGCGGCCTGGACTTTCCACCGATGGAGCAAGAGGAGAAATTTAGTTTGGGGGTCTGTTTTGGAATGGATATTGTGGGCACATTTTTGTGGTGCATAGAAAAATGCCAGGAAGTGTAAACATTTTTTTTTTAAAAAAGTGCAATCACTGGGGTCCTTTTATTTAACAAAATAACTCCATCAAACAGAATTGGATGGACGGCGGTTGTATTTTCTAGTGGCATCTTGTAATTGTATCTCTTTTATACATGGGCTGCACTGGTGGTGACATATGCACAGTTGAGGGGGGCACAGAGATGATATCATGGGCTCTCCCTTATTCTGCACACCTTTATTGATGTAATAAAAGGTAAAGTGATCTGTGCAACTGAACCCTGTGCAAAATTATAAAAAATCAATACCACACACAATGCTGCCTTCGGAAGCACTCCCCGGGAATGCTTATACACAATACACAAAACACATGCAGATGGGCGCAATAGTTTTATTATTGATTATTGATGTCCTGCCTTGGATTAAGCACTATATGCACAGACATTTCTGTTTGTTTGAGCCATTATTTTTTAAAATTATTTTTTATACTTATCCCAGTTTCATTAATTGTGGCTGTACAACTATATACGTATAAACACTTCTCTTTACCATAAACAGTTACTAATGTAATTTACTAGCTAGCCACACACATACGGATGAAAACTATGTTATACCGCTGGCAATGTCTGGCTAACTATATATTAAATGAAAGCTATGCTGTATCACTGTCTGTGTCTGGCAAACTATATAACCACAGGAGCTATCCAGTATCATCACATTGCCAGCTATTTTGTGACAGGAGCTATTAATTATGATCAACTTTCTGGTTATTTGTGAGCTTGTTATGTTTCTGTAATTAACTGCAATAAAACCAAATAGAGAGTGGGTACCATTTTCTACCCTTGCGTCAGATGCAGAGAGACCCAGCTACAGATCTGGCCACCTATATACATAACCCTCCAGCGTGGCTGCTTGCTTATCCCAAAAAAGATTGTAAGAAAGAATGAATGACCATTTCCATAAGGCTCTACTCAATTAAGAGAGGGAGATTTTTTTTCTCTTCTCCCACGTCTCAGCTTGCTGGCAGGGCAAAGGACAACACCAAAGCCTGAGCTCATGGTTTGGATGCTGGGAGAATCTGTCTGTAGCTTTGACTACAGCAGACAGGTTGAATAATGTTTTTTTTTTTTTAAATCATTAAAGTTATTCACTACCGAAGCCCAGAGAGGTCAAGTATTTTTAATATTTTCTTCTGCCTTGTTTTCTTGAGACAATGAGTTGTTTTCGTGAAATAACAGTTTGTTATCTCTAGAAAATTAGTCAGAAAAATCTTAAAAATACATGGCCCATCTTGACTTCCGTACTTCCCAATATTTGGTGAATCGTTATTGGGATGGGCACGGCCAATCAGGGTATTTAATGGTAGCGGTCACAAGCAGTTTCAGAGTTTTAGCCCCTCTCTTAGCAGACATGAACAGTTTTAGAGAATAATCTCCTTTATTACCAGACAAGAGTAGTTTCTGAGATTTAATCCTTTTATTATAAGAGCAGTCAAGTAATGTTCAGTGGAGTCAATGTGGCAATTCAGGGCAAAGGTCTAAAAGTGGAGCAATCACCATGGAAACACAGACCGTTTCTGCTCATTGCTTCACATTTAGAAATCTATCTCCATATCTATCAAAACATTCCATTTTTTTTAACAGAAAATAAAAGTTTGTCAACACTCAAATATACCACCCCAAGTTATATACAATTTTATTTTTTATTTTTTAATTATTGCACAATTTGGCCTCACGTCAAGAATTATTTACAAAACTTTCTTACATTTAGTGCAAAACAGATCCGATAATACTGCGCAGTATTACATCTGTCCGGTGCAAACGGAAATACTTTCCTCGATCATATCTGCTTTATTTTTTTAAAATCACACCCAGTTTAATAAATAAATTCCTTTGAAAGGCTCCTCCTATAATTCAACCTGAGGCACTGGTAAACATTAGAAATATCACAGTATTTATCAAGGAAAAAGAATCCCTTTCTCATCAGTTTTTGGAGTTTAAAAGTTTACACTAGCAGTTTCGGAGAACAAAAAAATAGAGGGCGTAAGACATTGCTACCCATGTTAAAGGGGACGGTATCACCTAAACATTGTTTTTATTGTAAATGTAGAGAATAAAAAATGTGGAAGTTTAGAAATGATCTATATGTTGTGTTAGCAAAACTGCCAGCAAATACCTAAATTAGGAGAGAAATGTGTTTTAAATTTCCGTGGAGTCTCCTGCTTATGACATCACCTGTGACATGAGCAGTTTCATAGCCTTAGCCCCTCTCTTAGCAGACGTGAACAGTTTTAGAGAATCATCTCCTTTATTACCAGACATGAGTAGTTTCATAGCATTAGCCCCTTTTTTTAGCAGACGTGAACAGTTTTAGAGAATAATCTCCTTTATTACCAGACATGAGTAGTTTCATAGCATTAGCCCCTCTTTTAGCAGACGTGAACAGTTTTAGAGAATAATCTCCTTTATTACCAGACGTGAGTAGTTTCATAGCATTAGCCCCTTTTTTTAGCAGACGTGAACAGTTTTAGAGAATCATCTCCTTTATTACCAGACATGAGTAGTTTCTGAGATTTAACCCTTTTATTACCAGACGTGAGCAGTTTCAGAGACTTAAAGGCACTGTATCATCTACACAGTGTTTTTTTCTGTGACTGTAGAGAATTAAAAAAATGATTGAAACAGATATAAAGTGTGTTAGAAAAACTGCAAGCAAATGCCTAAGTTAAGAGTAAATAATGTGTTTTAAATGTGTCTGTGGAGTCTCCTGCTTATGATGTCACCTGTGGCTTGATATGCAAATGAACTGCTTATCAATGGGAAATGTGTCACTTGCAGACCAATTCACAGGTGATGTCATAAACATGAGACTCCACAGGCACATTCAATACACATTTTTCTCCTAATTTAGGCATCTATTTGCAGTTTTGCTAACACAATGTATAGATCATTTTCAATCATGTTTTATTCTCTACATTCATAGTATAAGCCATTTTAGGTGATACAGTCCCTTCAAAGCTTAATTCTCTACTTTAACACGACGAGCAATGCTTCAGCTATTCAGCCAATGGAGCAAGTCTAGGAGGTGTTAATGTGGAATGACATAGTTGCCAACATCGGCCATGTTTCCAGGGACACGTATTTGTTCCACATGCTGCAGAAAGAGCATGCAAAGTGCAGCCCGGCAGTATGTAGGATGGATATACGCACAGACACAATCCAATTAATTAATCAGGGTAGGTCCTATGAGATCTCCACCCTGATTAATTAATTGGATTGTGTCTGTGTGTATATCCATCCTACAGATTGCCAGGCTGCACTTTGCATGCTCTTTCTGCAGCATGTGGATAAAAAATATGTCCCTGGAAACATGGCTGATGTTGGGAAATATGTAATTAGGATTATAGAGAGTTGGATGATTTTTTTTTAAAGGGAGTGGGGAAATGTATCTAGACCCATCATTTACAGGAATCCAAATCCAGCCATACTTATTACCAGAGCTTAACAAATCCCAGGAGCCAGGCAGCCACGTCTCCTAAAATCATTCCTGTTGGCTGTGACAATCTTACATATTACGCTAAGGAAGTCCCATTCAATGGATAAATTGCTCTGCTTGGCTCGTCGTAATGTCGGCACAAACGTGTCTAGTAATTGCTTATTACCATCCGATCTGGGGATCTGTATGGATGGAGACACAATCATTGTTTGCACTTATTTTATCAGTGGCCACCTTCGGTCATTTTTTCCACGGCCACATGTAACTTTTGCAGGCTGCCTTGCAGTATGTAGAAGCATAGTTGCCAAAATCGTCCATTTTTCCAGGGACACATAATTGTTACACATGCTGCAGAAAGAGCATGCAAAGTGTAGCCCGGCAGTATGTAGGATGGATACACGCACAGACACATTCCAATTAATTAATCAGGGTGGAGATCTTATAGGACCTACCATGATTAATTAATTGGATTCTGTCTGTGCGTATATCCCTCCTTTATACTGCCCGGCTGTATTTTGCATGCTCTTTCTGCAGAATGTGGAACAAATATGTGTCCCTGGAAACATGGCCAATGTTGGCAACTATGGTAGAAGTCGTATGTGACCAGAAATAAATCAATTAGCTAACCAACGTGGTTCTGTGTTATCCACTACTTGATTAGGTCATTGATTTCCTTCTGCTCACATGACTTATACATATTGCAAAGCAGCCTGCAAAAGTTATACGTGTATTGTTTGTACTGATTGTGAACACGTGCACACAGGACATCCTGTGATATTGATTAGTTTAAGAGGGGGCTAAACTCCTCCTTTTTGCACTTATGTAATAATATATTTTTGAGTGGCGCTATAAGTGGATCTGCTCCTTTAAGGGAAAGCTAGTCCTGTTTAAGCTCGTCACTGATTGGCTTATACCTGGGTCTGCCTACGGCTGTGCTCCTTATCATAGGCCTGATGTCTTTTACACAGAATTATTTACTTGTAGGGTTGGTTATTACTAAGGGGTGGGTGGTCACTAAGTGCAACAAGTTCAGTAAATTAGAGGGGCAGTCCCACCTAGCTCATTGTCCGTGACTTATTGTTTCATTAAATCTATGTACAGTTCTCCTGTGGTTTTTACATGGAAAATAATATTATCGGTTCCTCTAAATTCAATGACATTGAATAAGGAGGGGCTTGGGGGAGATGGGCAGGATATGTTCCTACAGCAGTATCTGTGTGACATTTTATTTGCAGTTATTAAGAGACAGGTAGAGTTGAGGATATAACTGATACGACAGATCTGTTTATTTTTCTTGACTTGCTGCAGCACTTATCTATAAACCTCTAATTTAATATCATTGTGGCCTCATTCTCGTTACCAAGGTCCCCTGGCGTTCCTCATTAAGGTATCAAAACTAATTTTTAAAAGAGAAAAATGAGATAGAAAATAATAGAAAAGTGCTATCGTGCCCCACTGCTCGAAAAGTTATTACAAAGGTTACATAATCCCCATTTAAGAATTATACCCCAATCAGATAACAGCTCTTTTTCACGTGATGCACGGTAACCTCTTCCCAATGGGACCTCTGGGACCAAAATCCCAAAACTGCATCTTTTTTTGCTCCTGGCCTTGATCACAGTGGAGCACATAGGCAGAGACACGACCAGGATGTTTACAGACCCTGTGGAGTTCGCACTATCACATGTGTTCGGGAGTTCAGGCACGTCTCGGTTTGGTAAAATGTAGCTGGTGCTCACTTTGAGCACCAGCTACATTTTCCATGTCAGACTGAGGCTGCTCAAAGCTACCGTATCAGACAGAAGTTTCTTACAGAGGGAAATCCGCTACGAGCTGTAGAAGTCAGGAGGTTCTGTGCCGTCCGACAGGCTTTTGTCCATTAAAATAACATCTTAAACGGATCAGTAATACAGAGTAGACATTATTATAGCTGGAAACAGAGGCTCATTATCAGCAACCATCATTCCTGTCTTCCAATGGCATAGGGTAACCAACCTCCGTGGAGAACATACCTGCACTAGGTAGTCAGCCAGGTATATTCACTAAACAGTGAACTGGGGTCTTTTTTTTTTTTTTTGCAGTTTGGATTCTATAGACCCCAGCATTTTCTTGCCATTTTTTTAAGTTATAGAAGAAGTTACCCATCAATTTGGAAACCTTTGGAAACATGGCTCTGGAGACTTAAACAAACTGCCCCCCCCCCCCCCCCCCTCCCCATGGATAAATAGACTAAGAAATTCAAATCTAAACTAAAAAAAACTCCAATCCCCCCAAAAAAAGTCTAATGACACTTTAGATAATAAAATAGAAATGTCAGCAAAATGACAATGTAAGATGTACTGGCTCACTTAATACTGCATTACAAATCGTGAAGGACACAGAATAACAAGGAATTTGGTAAAACAAAATATATATATACGTATATATATATATATATATATATATATATATATATATATATATATAATATTTATGTGAAGGTCTCTTGGGCACATCGTATTTTTCAAATCATATGTCTTCATGAACTTTGTTGTATTCAGAATGTTTTGTTGTCTCTTCTGAGAGTTATTTGTAGATTCGACAGTAGATGATCATTGGTAATACATCCTTGTCCGCATTTTGGAAGCTACCTCTCATACCTTTCCTATTCCTCAAAGCACCCAACATACACTTGAACATTTTATATTTTTTTGTATGACACATTTTGTCCGTACATATCCCCCAAAATGGAGAAATTTTAGTCAAAACATTTTTTTTACAAAAACAAACAAAAATATATCTCTATAGTTCAGCTTTCTTAGCATTCGAGTTTAGTCTGGCATCTGGCATCCAAGTGCCCCTCCGTCCTCCTGCTCATTTAGCCTGGGCTTAGGACACTCCTCAAGCCTAACTTGTCTAAGTATGTCATATAGAGCTCAATGGCTTTATCACCAGAATTAATCAGGTTGGACCTAAGAAAAATAGACCTGACTGGCTCCTAAATTTCAGTAACATTTTCCAACCCCCTGTCTCGGGCACATGCCTTCATTGCCTTGTGAAAGTCGACGGTGGCCTACAAGCTGCGTCTATACAACAGCCATGTATCGACTGGAGTAGCGTAATCTCTTGGTGGGTTTCGTAAAACGCTGCGGTGTCAATCACACAGCCAAGTCATCCGAACGAGCTTTGCTACTTGTGCGGCTGGTTTTACTCAAGCGGCGGTTACCGTTACAGTAGCCATTAGATGTAATATGCGGAGCCGAACTGATGGAGGCCACAGCATTCTGTGCGTAGTTCATGTGGATGAATTGTCCATCTCCGACGTCTTCTTCACTTTGGACTCTTTCAGTAGCAAAATTGGCTGTGTTCTGTTGAGATGCCAAGGTGTTGCTAAAGGGATGGTTGAATTTGTCTTTGCCGTTCAAACACTGGTTGAAATCTGGAGGTGGGGTGCAACCTTGAGAGCGATGCTCAGGCTCCACGGTAGCCACCTTCAAAGTATTGGGGCTGTTGGCAGTGGAAGCAGAAATCTTTTGCCTTACCTTTTTCCAAGCCAAATAGTAAAGTTCAACGAGGCTAAGGAGTAACGACAAACACGCCACCGCCAACATGAAAATGATAAAAACGTTCTTCTCCGTGGGTCTGGAGACAAAGCAGTTGACTGGATGCGGACACGGTTGCCTTTGGCAAATATACAGCGCCTCTAAAAAGATCCCATAAAGCAAGTATTGCCCAACTATAAAAGCAACCTCCATCGCAGTACGGATCAAAATACTGCATACATATGTGTTGAGCAAATTTCCTTGGAGTCTGATCCTACCACTAACCTCATCCCGATAGGGAAGTTCTGTTCTTTCTGGTGGGTACTCTTGGTGGTGGTAGGCAGAGTCGCCACTCATATTCTGCTTCGATTTCTCTTCTTCTTCCCTGAGTTTTTTCTTTTCCTCCACTCGAACCGTGTGCATGGCATGTCCCATGTAAAGTAAAGATGGAGTGGAAACAAAAATGATCTGAAGAACCCAGTATCGGATGTGGGAGATGGGGAAGGCCTTGTCATAGCAGACGTTTTCACAGCCCGGCTGGTTGGTGTCACATGTGAAGTCAGATTGCTCGTCCCCCCAGGAGGACTCTGCTGCGGTCCCTAATACTAGCATCCGAAAGATGAAGAGGATGGTCAGCCATACTTTCCCCACCACCGTGGAATGTTTCTGGACCTCTTCTAGGAATTCCCCAAGGAATGTCCAATCACCCATATCGCTTTACCTTGGCCGAGCACTCTGTGGGAAAGGAAAATACAGTATGTGTTACACATATATACAACTTTATGTCACCTATAAAACATTACACTTGTCTTTGTACAGTAGACAACTCAAACGTGTGAGTACTCAACCTTTGCCAAGCAAGTTAATGTGGAAATTAATAGACATCACTAACAAAGTCAAAAGAAGGTGGTACTTGCAGTGTTTCTTTCCTACATAGCTCCGACCCTACTAGTTAGTTGTGTAAAAAAAATTACTTGGATTTCAAAATCATTGCCACTCTGAGATCCCTGAGATCTTCAGCAGTACATGTCTACTCAACGGGTCTAAGGATCTACTCAATAAAGAGAGAATAGCAGGGAACTGAGATGAGAATTTCAAACATGGGGCCAAAGCAGACAGATTGGAAACAATTCTCCCAAAGTGCCTCAAGAAACATGATAAACCGGTAATTACTCTGCTGCTGTGTTGGATGAACATCGTGAGATCTAAAGTCTACAACAGCAGGGAAAAGCCAGAGAGAGGTATAATGTTCTTTGGAAGCTACCTTCCTGAGGTTTAAAACACAGTCAGTGGAATAGAAGGAGCATTTGTAGGCCTTCTGCTGGCCCACCGACCACTGGCTGTCACTGCAATCATTCTTATATCCCCTCCTTAGCAGTTTCAACCTGACCCAAACCGTCGTTTTTGGTTTTCTGTATATATCAGCTGAAATAATGGGGGGAGCCAACGATTAGCTCCTAGACTTTCTACTCAATCAAGAGAAAATTGCAGGGAATGTAGCCGATTTGGGAAAAAAAATCTCCCATTCAGCTGCATTGTAGAACACATGGGCCTAAAGTTTGAAATTCCGGTGTCCGTTCCCTGCAATTCTCTCTTTTGTTGAGTCGACCCTTATCTGTGGCTGACCATCAATCCCCACAATCCTCAGCTGTTCTGACAGCATTGTCTGAGCTTTGTGAGGGTTATATTTCAGCCGCATCTGGTTACTGGAGATGGTAAAATGCTTTCCCATATCTGATATCATGTCATGGGCAGATTGGATGGTCGGATTGGATTCTTATCTGCCGCCACGGCCTAAGTTTCGATGTAAAATTTTTAAATTACAATAGTTTCTTTACAAGCCGACTTTCACCGGAACATCACTACCCAGATCACATGCGGCACCAAGCCCGTCATGGGGTGTAATTAGTGAAAGAGCACACAGGGATCTCAAGTGAACCATAAATAATAAATTGCTTGTTACTTGTGCATTATCACAGGGATCATTTATGCAACGAGCTTTGATGCTGTGTTCGCTAATGAGCAGGCACAGTGCTGTGATAGACACTCATTAAACAAACCGTATATCTCAGGTAAGAGATAAATGGCTATATTGCAGCCCCATGGGGCTTATTAGATAGATGATCAATGAAATATTTAAACATTGTTACTGCATAGGCCCTAAAAATAGCGATGAGAAAATAAACCATTGTTTTGGGACTGTAATTATTTGGGATTTATGTATAATATCAACGATGACGTCTAAAATGAAAATATATATACACTGCAGCTCTGGTGCACCGTGCTAAGAGTGGAGGCGGTTACCATGGGAACCAATAAAATGTTGCTGCTGATAGCTCCACTTTTATTGACAGTTATACATCAGCTCAGTTGACTTATGTTCACTAAAACGGTCTGTTCCTGCTCCGTCCTCGCGCACACCGTGCTTTAGTGTCCGAGTGCCAGGTGTCACGTGACCTGACTGGAGCAGAAGTGACCCTGTCCCCTGCAATGAGATAACACAGAAGAGAGGGGGGGGGGGGGGGGGCAATGAAAGAGGCACCATTTTTGTTACTCTAAATTTCTTTTTAAAAAGTAATGGCTTGTGTGTCTCTAACTCTTAGGGTGTCCACCTTTTCCACAAAAACATAGCGGCTGGCGAGGGGTGGGGCCACAAATAGTGGAGTCACTCGATGTCCTTTTCCAGATTGAGCTTCAGGCTCCTTGGTACAGGTACCGGGTACCTGCAGCTCAATTCTGGTAAAGGATTGTGGATTTCCTGAAGCACATAACCCCTCATATCAGGTAACCCCAATATCTCATTATGTCTGTCTCTTCTCCCCTTATGTCTGTCTCTTCCCCATCTCTATTTATGTTTGTCTCTCCCCATCTCCCCTTATGTCTATCCCTCTCCCATTTCCCTTTGTGTCTGTCTCTTTCCCATCCCCCATTTTTGTCTGTCTTTTTTCCATCCTCTGTTTTGTCTGTCTCTCCCCCATAAACCATTATTTCTGCAGATGTTCCCAGCTGTTGCACACCAAGAGCCTCTAGACTCCCCACATGGTTTATATACCTGGGAGCTGCAGGTGTGATCATGTTAGTCGGTCTCAGACCTCAGTCAGCCCTACCTTGCGCTTCCTGTGATTAGTGACGACTGAGGCCTGAGTGGCTGAGACTGGCGCACATGATCACACCAGCAGCGGCCTGTGAGACTCTCTGTGGCTCCACTGGCTGCCAATGACACCTCCCACCTCAGCACCCGAGCAGACTGCTGGTGCACACGAGGACTGCAAATTTACAGGCAAAGTCTGGACTGCCGGCTACGCAACCCTACTGACTCTATGACTATGTAGCTGTGTGTGTGACTGCCTCTGTGTGACTGTGCCACTGTCTGTGTGACTATGTGTGTGCATGACTGTCTGTGCAGTTGTGTGTGTGTATGTTTGCATGATTGTGTGGATGTGCTGTCTGGCTTCTACATTTTTTACTGGCTCCTAAAACTAAATCGAATTTGTCAAGCCTTGACCTGTTCAGTCTTGGCTATTTTTCAGACCAAAATATCCAAGAAGCAAACTTATTTTTGCATTTGACTATGTAGTGAATAGCCTGCGTGTACTTGCAGAATGACAGGCTGGAAATGTGAGGATCACAGATGACTACTCCTTTAGCAGGGCAAACTCACTATGTATAGCCAAACTGGTGAAATACTCCTCTCACCTGTTAAACTCACCTCAGCTCACCTTTTAGTAAATCACCCCCACAGACAACACTTTCATCAGGAAATAACCTGACCTGTCTTTCCAACACATTTCAGACGGACTTGGAGTTTGCACTGAGCGGGCCTGGCTTTGCGTGGCAATTCAAGTTTCGCTTATTGATTAAACTGGAGGAAGAAAATGGCTCCATATTTGCAAAGGGCAAAGGAAGGCAATAAAACAAGAGTAGAATGTTATTTGTCTGCAAAGAGATTTAGTCAAAATGGGAGGATGAGGGATGGGGGTTAATCGGCAGATGCCCTGCAATATAGATACATATAAAATGATGCACCTGGGTAAGACAAACAATGAATTAAATGGTTGTATGTTGGGTAACATCTCTATAAAACAAATGATTTGGGTATTCATGCTGACAATACACAATCTGGTCATATAGTGAAAGGGGAATAGGTCTAAGAGAACAAATCATTTTGGCTCTTTATAAATCATCGGTAAGACCTCATCTAGAATATGCAGTGCAGTTTTGGACGCCAGTACAAAAAAGGACATACTGGAAATAGAAAGAGAGCAGAAAAGGGCAACAAAAGTAATTATAGGAATGGAATATTTCAGCTATGAAGAAATGCTGTCCAAATTTTTTTTATTCTCTGGAGTCAGGACATCTTTGTGGGAATATAAAAATCTTTACAAGTATGTTCGTGTCAATATAAAGATCTTTTTGGAGATCTCTTTATAAACTATATCTTCCAAATAACATGAGGGCTTCCCTTAACCCATTGAAGCAAATGAACGACTATATATATCTCCTGTGTCTGCATTCAGTTGGTGATACAAGACGTATATATATATATACGTCCTGTGTTAGAATGAGATGGACACGGTCAGTGATTGCGAACACCGCTCAAACAGTGTTGCTGTAATGCCTCAATGTTGAGGCATTCAAAAACACCAAAATCCCCCCCCCCGCCCCAGGGCACCACAATCACTCTTGGCAGGCAGTATGCTCTTCCGATATGGAGCTTCCCTGTAGCCAGTAAGAGTGACGGAAGTGATCAGAGTTCACTTACGACACTCTGTTGCTAGACTGCCTCTAGCGAAAGCAGAAAACCCCCCAGCCCAAACTAACCCTAGATCTAAATTAACCCTAGATCTAGGGTTAGGGCTACAGATGGGCAAGTGTTAGAATTAGGGTTAGTGCTAGGATTAGATTTTAGGATGGGGTCAAATGGTCACACTAGGAGCAAATGGTTAGAACACAGAAAAAGACTTTCGGTTATTGCCCTATAACTTGCAATAAACAACAGAAAATCATGTGAACGTTGGTATTTCTAAACTCTGTACAAATATTAGAAAATATATAGACTGCGTCCTTTTAGCTGTTTGTAACGGTATACAAGATTTCTTCAGGTCAAGTTTTGTTTTTTTATTCAAATATGTGTCCAATTTTATGATTTTTTTTTATATTACATTTTATAATACGATGAACATAATGGTATCTTGAGAAAACCCTTCTGATGCCGATGAACACAATATAATATGTGTGGGTACATGAGAAAGAGGGAAATAACAGCTACTCACAAACACTGCAGTAGTGTGTTGAAATAGTCTCTTTTACAAAGGGTACAAAAATGTCAAAACAGTCCGAGAACTAAAGTGTTAACATGGGAATAAAGGGGATTTTGTCCTAAACACAGAGTATTTACTGTTAGTGTGGTTTAAATTGTGGTTTTGTCTAATTCAATCAATATATTAAAAAAAATGGTCGGATCAGGGCGCACATTTTGCGTAATGGATCTTTGGATAAGGGATACTCAACCTGTACTCCACAATTCAGATGGCAGCATATCTACCAACTGTGTTTATCCCTCAGCACACAACTAGGAAAGGTTGAGAGATACAGAGACAATCTTGTCAAAAATACAAAATAAACCTTGGAACAGATCCGACGCTACAGAAATGCAATTGGTTCTTGGAAGTGAAGTACAGAGAGCTGTGTGACACAGGGTGGACCCCAGCAGGAGAGATTCTGCATCCTAAGGGCAGACAGAGGACGAGCAGATAAGGCAGGGTGGGATGACCGCGGCAGGTGTTTAGTCACTGTAGGCGGATTGTAGCTGACGGGGTCAGAAGAGACCGGAGGGAGCCATGACAGGGGACTGAGTAGGGCTAGGCTGTCAGTCAGTGAGTAGGGCGTGGGGTTAGTAGGTTAAAACTAGATCCCAGTAAGTAGTCAGTGGCCATTTTCATTTTAATATTAGCTTGGGGAGTTTTGTCCCAACCCTTTAAGGCTATGGTTTCTGTTTTATTTCACACTCGTGGGCAGGAGCTTATCATTGGTGGCAATGATCGGTGGAAGGTTCCTAGCGGAGTGTGGTACTGGGAACCTCAGTTAGGAGCAGGCTACATGCACTCCCCAAATTAATTTCGGCTGGGCACTATGACATTTTTTGGGGTCATTGTCCATGTTAACACACGTAGGAGGAGAGTGAATCACACTTGGTCACATCAACCCGAATTCCATCACGCACCAACCAAAATGCCTTTCATGGCATCATCTTATTTCAGCATGTGTAAAAGGATATTTTGGATGTCTAACTCACGCATGTCTATAATGTTGGATGTCTAATTCATGCATATCTATAATGTTGGATATATAATTCATGCATATCCAGGCCCGCCATCAGGGGGTGATGGGCGATACTGGTCAGAGGGAATTTTTCCCTCTGTTTAGCCATGCCGCAGCTGTGAGGGAAGCGTTCTGCGCCCCTCCAGCCGCGTGGCTTCAATAAAGATAAAAAAAATATACAACTGGACATTCCCTCCTCCTTGCAGGAGGGAAGACTGCATGGAGGAGACGACCGGGAGACATAGCGGCCAGGAGGTAAGCACTGGGGAAGGGGGCAGGGGGGTGCAAATAACGAGCATAACCCTGGCATATTGAGTGACAAAATACTGGCATATTAAATGGCAAAAGAATGGCATGTTGAGGGGCAAAATACTGGCATATTAAATGGCAAAAGAATGGCATATTGAGGGGCAAAATACTGGCATATTGAGTGGCTAAACACTGGCATATTAAATGGCAAAAATAATGGCATATTGAGGGGCAAAATACTGGAATATTGAGTGGCTAAACACTGGCATTTAAATGGCAAAATAATGGCATATTGAGTTGCAAAATACTGGCATATTGAGTGGCTAAATACTGGCAAATTAAATGGCAAAATAATGGCATATTGAGGGGAAAAATACTGGTATATTAAATGGCAAAAGAATGGCATTTTGAGGGGCAAAATACTGGCATATTAAATGGCAAAAGAATGGCATATTGAGGGGCAAAATACTGGCATACTGAATGGCTAAATACTGGCATACTGAGTGGCAAAATATTACTGGCATATTGAGTGGCAACATATTACTGGCATATTGACCAACTGCTCCCAACAACCCTCCATATTACACTAGACCTGGATAACATGCTTGTGAGGGTAGGTGGGGTGAGTGGGAGATATTGTCAGGAGGGGGGGGGGGGCGGGGAGGTAGGGGGCCCACAAAATGTGTTCAGTAAGGTTCCCTGAAATTCCTGGTGGTGGCCCTGTGCATATCTATAATGTTGGATGTCTAATTCACGCATGTCTATACAGTTGGATGTCTAATTCACGCATGTCTAAAATGTTGGATATGTCATGCATATTTGTGATTTTTAGTAACTAATCCATTCATAACAGTGATTTTGGATATCTCATGTATGCCTATCTGTTGATATCCTCAATATTTAAAAATATATTTTTTATATAGTTGAAAGAACCTTCAAATAAACACACAAGGGTCTACTCAATAAAGAGAGAATCGCAGGCAGTTGAGATGGGAATTTCAAACTTAAGGCCAAAGTAGCCGAGTTGGAAAACATTTTCGAGTGCGGCTGAATATGAGAAATTTTCCAACTGAGCTACTTTGGTCTTAACTTTAAGATTCCTCTCTCAATTCCCTGCAATTCTCTCTTTATTGAGCTAGACCGCACGGTTTAACATTAATAATTTGAAGGCAGAGCTAATGTGGAAACGATTTTACAGAAAGGGTAGTAGATACCTGGAGTAGCCATCCAATGGAAGTGGTAAAAGCTCACTCAGGAAATTGAGATTTGAGAAAAAGGAGGAGTAAGATTGGGAGAACCGGAAAAGAAAGGTAATGGGCCTGACTGTCCAATTGATTCTCACCTTGCCTCATAGTCCTTCCCAGGGGCCCATTGCTGCAGGAAGATTCTGATTCCATGGCGATTGCTCCACTTCTAGAATCACTCTTTCCGAACCCTGTTGCTACGAAAAAACATCCTAATACTAAGCGAGATGGCTGCAGAGAGGGGGCCTGGAGCCCCCCAGCTAGGCACCTCCCAATGTAAAGTATTTAAGCTGCTATTCTTTGTAAGTGAATTTCACCTTGCTGCCGCTAATGTAGCAGTTTAGAGAACACATGGCTATCTAATCACCCATGGCCACAGCGTGGCGATGTGTCATCTCCTGTGTGCGTATTGCATAGTTAACCGAGCAGAATAAGTAAAATGTTGGCTGGGTTTTGATGTAAGGCAATAACAGAAGGGACCAGTGGTCTGCAGAGCCCGACACTCTCTCCGCATCCACCAGCACATGGCCAGGCATGTTAATCATTTATCCAATGTCGAGGATGTTCACGGAGCAGAACTAAAGAGCTGAGTGAGAAAGGAACACCCGTCGGGGAATGTCTCTAGCCATGATGCCTTGGCCGACCCCCGCCGCGAGCCATGTCACAATACAGATGTATCAGCTGCTCCCCACTCCCCAGAAGTTAATATTCCCTCGTGAAACAGTTTCACTCACAGCTTGGAAAAAAAGATAAAACCTTGGCATATGGTTTAATGCCAGGAAAGGGACTGAGAAATTGGTGGGTCAGGGAACAACATTTTTAGGTAGACTGATTTGAGGGTAACGGTTACGGAGTGTAGTAGATCCTTCAAGGAATGTAAATTTTGTTACATTGAAAATAGACTCTGTATATCTCTGAAACAGCCAGCTTCATCAAACTCTTCGTAAAAACCTTGCCAAGGATCCTACAACCTACTACCATATTGACGTAAATCTTTATACATAGTACATATTGCCTTGAATCTTCCTACATCTAGAAGTATATTCCAGAAATGTATGTGCAACCTAGAACCATATTGCCTTCATACACCTAGAAGCATTTTTCCAAAACCTTCATAAAACCTAGAACCACATTCCCTTGAACGTGTGTGCAATCTAGGTCAATCTTCCCTTCAATGAGTGTATAACCTAGAAGAAGCTTCCATTGAACGTGTGTGCAACCTAGAATAAGCTTCCCTTGAATGATTGTTCAAGGTAAAACTATCTTCCCTTCAATGTTTGTGCAACATAGAACAATCGTTCCCTAAATGTGTGTGCAACCTAGAACAACCATCCAAAGAAATTCCATACAACCGTAAACCAATTCCACTAACACCAAATTCTTGAGAAACTCCACACAACCTTGAAAACATTAAAACTGCAATAATTATGTTTTATTAAACAGAAAAAAAGGGGCATTAATATTGAAAGTTAATTGCAGGGAATGGAGACAGGAATTTAAAACTTAAAGAGATGTCTAGTGCCCAAAATCCAACTTCCAAATATTAATGCATATTAACGTGCTTTCAAATTACTTTAAAACGCATGTCTTACATTTTGCATTGCTTAAAATATAAAAATACTTACAGCTAGATGAAACTATGAAAGTACAGCAGTTTTCAAGATACCAGGACTGCCCACACTAGATGAGTAAAGTAATTTCCTTTTTTTGCTGCAGGAACCAATGAGAATAATGCCATTCAAATGAATGGAATATCCTGTCTCTCTAGTGATGTCATCAGACAATATGTTGCACTGTTAAGAGATCCTACTGTGTACAAGAGCAAATTTACTCAGAGGCCACTCAATAGACTCAATTTGAGGAGGACAGGAAGTGAATATATGAAACAAAACTTTATATCCTCGGTGTCTATATAATCAGTGCTGCCGCACCTGAAGTAAACATGCAGAGTAATCACTGGGGAGGGCTTCAGTCAAATATTAACAATGTGATTTATACAGAATGTCTGCATCAAATCACACAGGGATAAAAGCCTGTGCACTATACAAGCAGTGATCTTCATCTTGGCCCTTTAAGGCCAAATTAGCTGAATCATCATGTTTTATTCTCTATATTCACAGTAAAAATAATGTTTAGGTGATACTATTCCTTTAAGTTTGAAATTCCCTTGTCAATTTGCTGCCGTTCATTCTTTGATGAATAAAACTCTCTCTTGGGGCTATTCAATAAGAGGTGAGTTGGGGGAGATGAGGGGAGCTGAGGTGGGATGAACATCTGATCTATTAGCTATACATTGTGCAGGGACAAACCAGCTGAGATTGCCCAACTGAGGAAACGCACCAGGTTTGTCCCTGAAAAATGTATAACTAAATTGTATGAACTCACCTGCAACTCACCTCTCTCTGTATCATATGACATAGAATGCTTGTTATTCCTTCGGCTGGGATGAGCCAATACTTTCATTGCTCTTTCTTTTCTTCTTGATGATTTATGACAATATGCATGTTTCTCAGAGTTACAAGACTTGGCAGCATTTAATGACAAAGCTAGAAAAGCAAGTGTAACAACCTAAAAAGGCTGCAAACATGTTAGATCTTTCCAGGCGTCAAATCCCTGCTTTTATTTGAGGTATAACCGTGTCATCCGTCATCCGGAGATGTTTCCCAGCATAGCTCATTAGATGCACTTTCACTCTACATGCCTTTACATTGAATCAGTCACAGAGGATGGGATTTAATTGGAGATCGTTTATAAACTTATTTCGAAAAAAAAAAAGTACATTTCAAATTATTAATAATTTATCCAAAAATCTACGTAGATGTGTTTGTCTCATGTAAATGTGATGTGTTATACACTGATCAGCCATACAATTATGACCACCTACCTAATATTGTGTAGCTCCCCTTGTAGCAGAGATGCAATATTACCCAGGTTATCTCCGCTTATAATCCAAGTGAGACTCAGGAACAAGTAAATAGTAAATCCAAAGGCAGGGTTTCCAGCAGGTCAAATACAGCAATATCCCAACAGCAATCCCAATAACTGGACGACACACAGTTTCAGGAGCATAACTGACAAGCCTTTTACAGCAAGATTGAACTACTTTATTTGACAAACAACACAGACTTATATACACCAAACTGCAATCGGATAACACTTGATTAAACAATAGAAAACTTAAACACATCACCAGTAAAGCAGTATCTAGCCACTTTAATCTGGAGCCAGAAGCAAGGTAGTCAGACTGGGTGGCTGACATAACTAAACAATGGAAGGCTTTAATACACAGAAAATACAGCAGATACACGGATGCAGCTTTATACAGTATTTTTGTAGGGTTGCCTGGTGCCATCCGCTACACTGCTCCCCCTTGCCCACAAGCCGGCATACACAGTCTGATCCAACACGGATCGGCTTGGGGATGTCCGGGGAGGCTCACGGATCATTTCTCTAGGTCCGTTTGCCGAGACAACCCATCAGCATTTCCATTCTGTTTACCCGGGCGGTACTGGATATTAAAGGGCTGCAGCGCCAGACTCCAGCGCAGCAGCCGGGCATTGTCCCCAGCCACCCGGTTTAGCCATACTAACGGGTTGTGATCCGTGAGCAGGGAAAAAGCTTGTCCGTACAAATATGGCTGTAATTTCTTCAGGGCCCACACCACAGCCAGGCATTCTTTCTCGATGGCGGTGTAGCTTACTTCTCGAGGTAACAGTTTCCGGCTGATATAAGCCACGGGATGTTCTCCGCCATCGGCCCCGACTTGGCTTAATACTGCTCCCAATCCAAACATAGAAGCGTCTGTGTGGACAAGAAAACGTTTAGTTGGATTGGGAGCTGCCAAGACAGGGGCATTTGTCAATGCATCTTTTAACAACTGAAATGCCTGTTCACACTCCGGGGTCCAGGTTACTTGGCGGGGTAGGTTTTTACGTGTCAAGTCGGTGAGAGGTTTGGCCAGGGCACTGTAATTCGGGACAAATTTCCGGCAGTATCCGGCCGTTCCTAAGAACGCTAACACCTGGGTCTTAGTCCTAGGGGTGGGCCATTGAGCTACAGCCTCTACTTTGGCTGGTTCCGGCTTTTGCTTGCCACATCCTACCCGATGACCTAGGTACTGTACTTCAGCCATTCCTATGCTGCATTTGGCTGGTTTCAGCGTTAAACCAGCGGCCCTAATCCTGTCTAGGACCGCTCCTATATGGGTCAGGTGTTCCTGCCATGTATTGCTGAAAATGGCAATATCGTCGAGGTATGCGCAGGTATAATCCTGGAACCCATCTAGGAGGCGGTCCACCATCCGCTGAAAAGTAGCCGGGGCGTTTTTCATCCCAAACGGCATGACCTTAAATTGGTACAAGCCGAATGGGGTGACAAAGGCCGACTTAGGGATGGCGTCTTGTGCCAAGGGTATTTGCCAATACCCTTTACACAAGTCAATTGTGGTGAGATAGTGCCCCCTCGCCATCCGAACCAGGAGTTCGTCTATCCTGGGCATAGGATAGGCGTCCGATACCGTCTTCTCATTTAATCTCCGGTAGTCTACACAAAACCGGGTCGTGCCGTCCCGCTTTGGCACTAGCACTACCGGAGATGCCCAGGGGCTGTCAGAGGGCTCAATCACCCCCAGCTGGAGCATCTCATCTATCTCCTTGCGCATGTTCGCCCGTACCGTTTCTGGGATGCGGTACGGGGTCTGACGCATGGGAAGTTGCCCTGGGGTGTCTACTCGGTGAGTGGCCAGAGGAGTGTAACCAGGTACATTAGAGAAGATATCCTGCTTCTCCCTCAACAGCTGTTGTACCTCGCTCCGCTCCTGTGGGCTCAACCGATCCCCCAGGGTGACCTCCCCTAAGTCCCCGGATAACTGACCCTCTCCCAGCAGATCCAGAAGAGGTAAACTGTCAAACTCCTCGGAGTTAGGCGCACATATAGCGGTCACTTCCTCCGAGCGCTCCTGGTAGGGCTTCATCATGTTCACATGGAGCATGCGTCGCCCCCCAGTACCAACGCACGAGCCGATTATATAAGTGGTGTCACACCGTTGTTCCACCACCTTATAAGGGCCCTGCCAGGCGGCCTGCAGCTTATCGTGTCGGACAGGTTTTAAGATTAACACCTTCTGCCCGACCTGAAAGCTACGGTCCCTGGCACCCCGATCATACCATGTGCGTTGGCGTGTCTGAGCCGCCTGCAAATTCTTGCGTACCGTCTGAGTTAAGGCCTCAAGGCGGTCTCGGAATGCCAACACATAGGGTATGATGGGGGTGCCGTCAGTGCTCCGTTCTCCCTCCCAATGCTCTCTGATCAAATCTAAAGGCCCTCGTACCCTGCGGCCAAACAATAGTTCAAATGGGGAGAACCCAGTGGATTCCTGCGGCACCTCCCGGTAAGCAAAGAGGAGGTGTGGCAGGAACTTCTCCCAGTCCTTGTGGGTCTCTGCGAAGGTTCGGAGCATTTGTTTCAATGTACCGTTGAAACGTTCGCAGAGCCCATTCGTCTGGGGGTGGTAAGGGGAACTAATGACCGGCTTAATGTCACAAAACTTCCAGAGGCGCTGCGTGACTTCGGCGGTGAACTGGGTGCCCTGATCGGAGACAATCTCCCTGGGGAGTCCCACCCGGGAGAATATCTTCATCAGGGCTTCGGCTACTGTCTCAGCCTGTATATTCGTCAGGGCCACCGCCTCTGGATATCTGGTGGCATAATCTACTACTGTCAGGATAAATCTTTTACCTGACGGGCTTGCTTTGTTGAGGGGTCCTATTAGGTCAACTGCTACCCTGCTAAAGGGTTCCTCGATTATGGGGAGGGGATGTAACTTGGCCTTGCGCCGGTCCCCCCTTTTCCCCACCCTTTGACAGGTATCGCACGTGTTGCAATACCTGCGCACCTCCTGGCTAATTCCCGGCCAAAAGAAACTTTGGGTTAACCTGTATCGGGTCCTGCTGACCCCTAAATGTCCAGATAGCGGAATGTCATGGGCTATCCGTAGTAACTCCGCCCGGTACCGCTGAGGTACCACTAACTGCCTCATCACAATCGGGTCTGACCCGGATACCTGCTTATCCGTCTCCCGATATAACAGCTGGTTGTCCCAAATAAACCTTTCGCCCTCCCCCCCAGGCGTGTCTGCTGTCACCTTGTCCCTATACACCTGCAAGGTGGGGTCAGTCACTACCTCAGCTGCAAATTCGTTAGGAGGGGCCCAGGGGACACAGTCAGGGGAAGGGGAAGGATCTCTTACCTGAACCTCCGGGAGTGTGTTGTAGTCCTGGGTGCGGGCCTGTTGTCGAGTGACCACAGGGTGAGCTTCACCGGTGGTGGGTGTCTGGGGCTCAAAAGCAGATGTGAGCCTCCCCAGATCGTTCCCCAATAAAACCTCCGCCGGTAACTGCGGCATCAACCCCACCTCCACATGCCCTGCCCCCGCTCCCCAATGCAAATGTACCCTTGCTGTGGGTAGCCGGTTTACTGCTCCCCCGGCTACCCTGACGGCCACAGTCTTATTAAGTTTAGCTTGGTCTGAGACCAGGTGACTTTTTACCAGGGTGATGGTGGCTCCTGAGTCACGTAGCCCCTGAACCGCTTTACCCTCCAGATACACGGTCTGCCTGTGATGCTGGCGGTTGTCTGCGTTAGCCTGGACGGGATCTGCCTTGTGCAGTACCTCCCACTGCTCTACTGTTGTGATGGGAACTGCTGAACCATACGGTGTGGCCACGATGTCCTGGTAGTGATGGGCTGCGGCGGCTCTCGGTGGTGGTGGCGGACCGGGTCGAATCCAGGTGGAACGGTCCCGCAGCTGGGGGCATTCCCTTTTATAATGTCCCCACTTCTGGCAGTGGTGGCAAGGGCCCGACGTGGGCTGGCGGAAACGTGGCTGTGCAGCGGGTGGTGGTGGTGGTGGCAGTGACCTTGGTAGAGCTGGCGTGTAGTTATTTCCCCCAAAGGTTTTAAAAGGTACTTTTGGAGCTGCAGGTTTTTGCTGCCTGCATGCATCCAGGTACTCGTCCGCCTTCCTGGCTGCTTCGGTAAGGGAGGTAGGGTTTCTGTCTCTTACCCACTCCTGTACCTCGCTGGTTACTCCTTCATAAAATTGCTCCAGCAGTACCATTTGCAATACATCCTCCATAGACCGTGCCTTGCTCGCTTGCACCCACCCCAAGACTGCTCGTTGCAGTCTGCATGCCCACTCAGCATGTGAGTCTTTCTCCACCTTCTTTAAATCCCTGAATCTCCGCCGGTATGCTTCTGGTGTTATAGCATACCTGGCCAATATAATTTATTTCACTTTGTGGTAATTCCGTATTTCATCATTCGGTACAGTCCGATATGCCTCAGCTGCCCTCCCAGTTAACCTCCCTGCCAAAATAGGTACCCAGTCCTCTGTGCTGATTCTATGCAGTGCACACAGTCTCTCGAAATCTTGCAGGAAAGCGTCTATATCTTCCTCTGCCTCCACATATGTTTTAAAAGCCTGGTACGGTATTTTCGGCTTACCTTCATGTGGCATATTTACTGCAGAGCTGCGTTCTGGGGCCGCTGTTTGACTCCTCAGTATAAATTCCTGGACCTCCGTTATTGTTTTGGAAACAATCTCTGTTGGAGGGTGTTCCCCATAGAAAGACAGCCGAAATTGTACCTGCCTCTGGAACTCCCTTTGTTCCGGTGTTTCTCCCGAATTCCCCTGTTCGGGAACCGAATCGCCTTCCATTCGGTACTCCGCCATCAGTTCAGTGATAAGTGCCGCTTTTGTCTTATTGCTGGCTTGTATACCCTTTGCCTCCAGAAGGTCTTTTAGCGTGGAGCGTTTTAGTGTGGCAAAATCAATCTCCATCCGTACTCCATTTAGGCTTGTTCCTCTGTGAGTCTGGATCCCAGCGCTGCCAACCAATGTAGCAGAGATGCAATATTACCCAGGTTATCTCCGCTTATAATCCAAGTGAGACTCAGGAACAAGTAAATAGTAAATCCAAAGGCAGGGTTTCCAGCAGGTCAAATACAGCAATATATATAATATATTTCAGGAGCATAACTGACAAGCCTTTTACAGCAAGATTGAACTCCTTTATTTGACAAACAACACAGACTTATATACACCAAACTGCAATCAGATAACACTTGATTAAACAATAGAAAACTTAAACACATCACCAGTAAAGCAGTATCTAGCCACTTTAATCTGGAGCCAGAAGCAAGGTAGTCAGACTGGGTGGCTGACATAACTAAACAATGGAAGGCTTTAATACACAGAAAATACAGCAGATACACGGATGCAGCTTTATACAGTATTTTTGTAGGGTTGCCTGGTGCCATCCGCTACACCCCTTTTTCCACCAAAACAGCCCTGACCCGTCGAGGCATGGACTCTACACCTCTGAAGGTGTGCTGGGGTATCTGGCACCAAGGCGTTAGCAGCAGATCCTTTAAGTCCAGTAAGTTGTGAGGTGGGGCCTCCATGGATCGGACCTGTTTGTCCAGCACGTACCACGGATGCTCGATTGGATTGAGATCTGGGGAATTTGGAGGCCAACTCAACACCTTGAACTCGTTGTTGTGTTCCTCAAACCATTCCTGAACCATTTTGGTAGGGCATATTATCCTGCTTAAAGAGGCCAATGCCATCAGGGAATACCGTTTCCATGAAAGGGTGTACATTGTCTGTAACAATGCTTAGGTAGGTAGTACATGTCAAAGTAACCTCCGCGTGAATGGCAGGACCCAAGGTTTCCCAGTAGAACATTACCCAAAGCATCACACTGCCTCTGCCGGCTTGCCACGTGTCAGTCCAAAACATCACACTGCCTCCGCCGGCTTGCCACCTGTCAGTCCAAAGCATCACACTGCCTCTGATGACTTGCCACGTGTCAGTCCAAAGCATCACACTGCCTCCGCCGGCTTGCCACCTGCCAGTCCAAAGCATCACACTGCCTCCGCTGGCTTGTCACCTGTCCAAAGCATCACACTGCCTCCACTGGCTTTCCACCTGTCAGTCCAAAGCATCACAATGCCTCCGCCGGCTTGCCACCTGTCAGTCCAAAGCATCACACTGCCTCCGACGGCTTGCCACCTGTCAGTCCAAAGCATCACACTGCCTCCGCCAGCTTGCCACCCGTCAGTCCAACACATCACACTGCCTCCGTCGGCTTGCCACCTGTCAGTCCAAAGCATCACACTGCCTCCGCCGTCAGTGGTCATAATGTTATGGCTGATCAGTGTATATTATGTTTATTACCTATGGAGAGTATCTACTGAAAGCAGGGCCATGATTACTATATTTCTTTTTATATATAATCAGTATATAAAATGAGGGTCTCACTCTGCCGTCACTCAAATTAATTCCGCAGAAGGAGAACTGATTTCTTTTAAAGAAGTGAAAAAAATTATTCATGAAAGACTGAATTGCAGGGAATTGACAAGTAAATTTCAAGCTCAGGGCCATAATAGCCAAGTTGGAATCAGCTACTTTGGCCTTAAGTTTGAAACTCCCTTGTCAATTACCTGCAATTCCTTCTTTTTTTTTTTAAATAAAGCCTACGATTTCTCTTGAAGTGCTGCTTCTTGGTTCAGGTGCTCCCTGTGGTCTCATCTGGGACTGCAGGATAAAAAATACAAACCTCAATAGAAATGATATACAGCAAGAAAACTTTTATTATAACTCAATAACTTCCCGTGTTCTAGGAAATGTGAGTTCTTATTGGAGAATCAACTTGTGCAGTTTGTACATCTCCAACAAAAAGTACATTATATTCTACTGAGCGTTACGTTATCAAAAAACAAAAAATATGTCACTCTAGCAAAATCCCAGCCAAAAGCTCTCTAGAGAGCGAGATAGACAAGGTGTTGTAGGAACCATCCTCTGTCATCCTAGATTAAGATATCAGCATTTGTTGGCTGCTCTTTCCAAATCTTCACTGCACACGTGTTTACCAGCCCCGGTCACGTACATTCGGAATTATCATTAGTCTAACCCGGGATTCAAAAATGGAACAACTACCAACCCCCAGATTCACTGTGTCATCAGCCTTGCCCGGGATTCTAAAACGGAATGTACTGCGCCACATGATTACAAGCGCTGTGTCATCAGTCTAGCCCGGGATTCTAAAACAGAATGTACTGCGCCACATGATGACAAGCGCTGTGTCATCAGTCTAGCCCGGGATTCTAAAACAGAATGTACTGCGCCACATGATGACAAGCGCTGTGTCATCAGTCTAGCCCGGGATTCTAAAACAGAATGTACTGCGCCACATGATGACAAGCGCTGTGTCATCAGCCTAGCCCGGGTTTTTACAACGCAATGTACTGCGCCACATGATAACAAGCGCTGTGTCATCAGCCTAGCCCGGGATTCTAAAACGGAATGTACTGCGCCACATGATAACAAACGCTGTGTCATCAGTCTAGCCCGGTATTCTAAAATGGAATGTACTGTGACACATGATAACAAGCGCTGTGTCATCAGTCTAGCGCAGGATTCTAAAACAGAATGTACTGCGCCACATGATAACAAGCGCTGTGTCATCAGTCTAGCGCAGGATTGTAATACAGAATGTACTGCGCCACATGATAACAAGCGCTGTGTCATCAGCCTAGCCCGGGATTCTAAAACGGAATGTACTGCGCAACATGATAACAAGCGCTGTGTCATCAGTCTAGCGCAGGATTCTAATACAGAATGTACTGCGCCACATGATAACAAGCGCTGTGTCATCAGCCTAGCCCGGGATTCTAAAACGGAATGTACTGCGCAACATGATAACAAGCGCTGTGTCCTCAGTCTAGCGCAGGATTCTAAAACAGAATGTACTGCGCCACATGATAACAAGCGCTGTGTCATCAGTCTAGCGCAGGATTCTAAAACAGAATGTACTGCGCCACATGATAACAAGCGCTGTGTCATCAGTCTAGCGCAGGATTCTAAAATGGAATGTACTGCCCCATATGATAACAAGCGCTGTGTCATCAGTCTAGTGCAGGATTCTAAAATGGAATGTACTACCCCATATGATAACAAGCGCTGTGTCATCAGTCTAGTCCGGGATTCTAAAACGGAATGTACTGCGCCGCATGATAACAAGAGCTGTGTCATCAGCCTAGCCTGGGATTCTGAAACGCACTTCCCCACCTGTCAATATTCACTTTGTCATCAGTTTGATCCAGGGTTCTAAAACAGAACATACTACCAACCTCAAATATTCACTGCATCATTCACCTAGCCCGGGATTCCACCCCCCATGATGTCAATATTCATTGTGTCATCAGTCTTCCATGGGATTCTAAAATGGAACATCCTGCCCCCATCTATTAATATTCCATAGTACCCACTAATCATCACTTTATAGGAAGCAGGGGAGGCTTGCCAAAAGGTGCAGGAGGGTAATTGCCCCCCCAGGGCTGCTCTCTAACCTGATTCAATGTGCTGGCGTTGCAACACTTTTCACTTTCCAATGCTTACTGCATAGCACTTTTTATCCAATTATCTTGTCTGTCTATCCATCTCTGTACTTTATCTGTCAATATATCGGTCTTGCTTGTGTATCTCTGTCTATCTCTGACGATAGGAAGACGGCTCTGACACAAATACAGAATGAAAATAGAAGCAGGAATACATCACAATGGTCACATGTTCTCACAAACAAATACATAACACACAATCCACGCCAGGAGACCTGTCACCAGGAATGGACTTTGAAATATCAAACTGCCCTTTAAAGACTGCTTTACTTGATGTTGATTATTTTAAAACCAGTTCAGTTGTTTCTTTAAAAAACAAAAATTCTAAGAAATCTGGATCTCCTGTCATATTTATTTGTGTGTCATGGGCATTTTGCATCATTTGACCATTTCGCAGTGCGGCGAGCAGTGAGCTAGATGTCTGTGCAGCAGCACAGACATTCCCTCGCTGCCACCCATTCCCCAAGCACTGCTCTGAGGTCAGAGCGCCAGCAGTGATGTGACCTGCCATGCTCAGACTTGACAAGGTAACTCCTGAATGTGCAATATGTGTAACACATGGGATCCAGGGATGGTAAGGGACCCTGAGCGCCAGAGATCAGTAGGTACGTTGCAGGGTGGAGACACAGGACCGGGTGCTGGGTAACCGCAATTCCTTGGAGGTTTGGGACCCCAAGTTTTTGCAGCCACAACGAGGCCCTGTGTAGCAGCTGCTGTATCCAGGTCCCAGGGCTGGAGAGCAAATGAACTAAGTGACAGCCAAGCAGAGCTAAAACAGAAAAGTAACTGAGGGAGAAAAGAACCGAAAAACAGAGTGCAGGGCTACAGGACAGAGGCAAGATAAAACAGAACCCAACTAAGGACAAACAAGGCAAGACACAGGGTTGCAGATAATAACATAAGAATACTGCAGGGAATAGGACTAAGGAACACAAGAGACACATACAAAGGAATAAACATAAATACAGGTACTAGCCTAACACTAAAGTTGGTAAAGGTGGGGGTTTGGTTCACCAATTGGCCAATTAGTTGTTAGCTTGCCAACCACGTCAAGGTATCCTCCATTAGGCAAGTCCCAAACTAAGACATAATATTAGCAAAAACAAATAATAGAATCTAAGACACATACATGGAATGGACACAGAGGACATACCTGTAGACTGCGCTACTAAAGACTGAACAGAAACGGGTGTGTTTTAAACAGAAATAAACTGACAAGGCAGAGGGAATCATAAAATCTGGAATGAAACAAAGACAGGCAGAAAGAAAAACCACAACAAAATTACAGGACAAAGACAGGACTACAGGGCAAGGACAGGACTACAGGGCAAGGACAGGACTACAGGGCAAGGACAGGACTAAGCATAAATAATAAACAAGAAAACAAAGCAAGAAGGATACAGAAATGAATGGATACAGCCTGGATGAGCCTGCACAAGGTGCATGGTTACAATATGGGTGATGGGACATGTCCTGTTGGGCAGGGGTAAGTCCTGGATGTGCAATGCGGGTGATGGGACATGTCCTGCGGGGCAGTGGTAAAACCTGGATGTGCAATATGGGTGATGGGGCCTGTCCTGTGGGGTAGGGGTAAGTCCTGGATGTGCAATGTGGGTGATGGGACATGTCCTGCGGGTCAGGGGTAGGTCCTGGATGTGCAATGTGGGTGATGGGACATGTCCTGCGGGTCAGGGGTAGGTCCTGGATGTGCAGTGTGGGTAATTGAACCATGCATTTGCTAATGGAGCTCAGTGAACAAACGGGCCTATTTTAGCTTTGGGGGGGGGGGGGGGGTTTGAGCACAAAACTATATGCTTCACGCCATGCTCCATGCCATGTTTCTTATAGCATTCTGCACAGGCATAAAGAACAAGCTCGACCAATTTCTTTTTTGGAGCCTGGCAATAAACTATTCGTGAGACTCTAGTGTCATTTATTACCAGATCCTGTAAAACTGAGGAGATTGGAAAGCTGTAAGTCACTGTAGCTTTCCACACAGCATGATAAATGTCGACTCAGCCCACTAAAAATAATAAATTTAGAGTAAAAAAAAGAAAAAGAAAAAAATAGAGCTTACGAAAACATAACCCGCTCACAGTGCCACATTGTGTATCTTCTGATGGGATTCAGGACGAACCCATCACAAAAAGACCTGCTGATCTGTGTTTTCAAGACAAACCAGCTACAGATCTTTTAACTCTCGCCGGTCTATTCACCACGAGTGAACTGAAAAACGCATGAGGCAATAATAGGGGAGCTGGAACAATACCCCAACCTGTCCATCTCCGCAACTTGCCCATTATTGTGACTGTTCGTCAGTAGCTCAAATTAAACTCATTCCTGAGATGATTAGGACGAAGACAAATTGTGAAATTGTCAGCAAATGTGTAATAAGATTTTTTTCAGATTGTTTTTTTTTTTACTCCACCCAAATCCTTAGTACAGCGGAACCTGGTAAAAAAAAATAATAATCTGGCATTAAAGGGACAGTATCACCTGAACTTTGTTTTTACTGTGGAAGTAGAGCATAAAAAAATGACTGACAATGATCTATACATTGTATTAGCAAAACTGCAAACAAATGCCTAAATGAGTAGAAAATGTGATTTAAATGTGTCTGTGGAGTCTCCAGCTTATGACATCACCTGTGGCACGGTATGGTATGCAAATGAACTGCTTTTCAATGGGAAATGTGTAATTTGCATACGGTGCCACAGGTGATGTCATAAGCAGGAGATTCCACAGACCCATTTAAAATACATTTTTCTCCTAATTTAGGCATTTATTTGCAGTTTTGCTAACACAATGTATAGATCATTTTCAGTCATTTTTAATGCTCTACTTTAACAGCAAAAAGCATTGTTCAGGTGATACAGTCCCTTGAATAGCTGAGATGGTACATTTTTCAAATTTGTGTAGTTATAAAGACATTCTTTAATGAAAGAATACAAATTAAGTGACTTATTAAGCCTTCTTTACTCCATTAAGTTCTCCCAGGGGGCGGACATGTTGGTTAGAATCTTTACTCCATATAGTTCTCTCAGGGGGCGGACATGTTGGTTAGAATCTTTACTCCATATAGTTCTCTCAGGGGGCAGACATGTTGGTTAGAATCTTTACTCCATATAGTTCTCTCAGGGGGCAGACATGTTGGTTAGAATCTTTACTCCATTTAGTTCTCACAGGGGGCGGACATGTTGGTTAGAATCTTTACTCCATATTGTTCTCTCCGGGGGCAGACATGTTGGTTAGAATCTTTACTCCATATCGTTCTCTCAGGGGGCAGACATGTTGGTTAGAATCTTTACTCCATATTGTTCTCTCCGGGGGCAGACATGTTGGTTAGAATCTTGAGTCAGATCTTCACTTCATAAACAAAGATCTGACCCAAGATTCTAAACAACATGTCTGCCCCCTGAGAGAGTTATATGGAGTAAAGATGGCTCAATAAGGTACGTTATTTGTATTCTTTCATTAAAGCATTCATATATAAAATGCCTACACCTGATTCCATCTTTCAATTAAACAGAACTTCCTTTATTGCTACAGTCATCCTTTAAAATTAAGCAACTCACTGACCTCATCGAGACCGAGAGTGTCAAATCCGATTAAGCGAAACGCGTGTCTTTTGTATTGCCTGTTAACATGTTGTGTTATCATTTCTTTCTACGTAAAGTGCTGTGTATATGGCTGTCGGTACACAGATATAAATTACTCTCAATCGTTAATACGTCTTAAAAAAAAACCCTGAAAAACCCCAAGCGTGCCGGGTCTGATGTGAAGAGGTTCTCAGCCTGCTAAGCATGGCAGGAGCGCTGTTGGAAATATTATTTTAGACTTTGATTATACAAAAGGTATTTATGCTTCAGTATATAAACAGTAAAGGAGACAGGCTCTCGGGACGGTCTTTAAAGAGGCACTGCCAGTTTGGGAATCAAAATGCTCAAAATCAAAGTGTTTTTGAAAATGGAAGATACTTGCCATGGGATTATTGCTGGGTGCAGTCGCTAAACCCAAAGTTGCACTGGCTCTGCTGAGATCAATGTTAAATCAGTGCTATGTAGTGTTGCAGTCTTCTGGTAAATTTGACACTAAGCCAAAAATCAAAGCTGCCAACAGTCCTGAAATTTAACTGAAAGTCCTGATTTTTTTAAAACCTGTTTTGTCAAATTTGGGGCTTTCCCAGCATGATTGCCGCCTATGCACTGTGCACACAGATAGACTTAGCTATCAGTAAGTGAGCTCTGGGCATGAAAAACAAACAGCAAAATCAGATCTATTTACAGTTTTTGGTAGTGTACTTAGTTGCTAAAGTGAGGGCTTATCTAACTTTTGCTTTATCTCTCTTTTCCTAGCAAGTTCTTTGCAGCAGAACTATGTACAGTATAATTAGCTGGTCTTGGTCTCACATGTAGATTGCAGGTATTACAGCCTGGTGTCCACGGTGTGTGTGTGGGGGGGGGGGCACAGGAATAGATTGTGGGGTCTATGTGTCTTGTGCAGGATACATATCACTGGAGCACCGTATTTAATTACTTGGTTCCGCTGGCGTTTACTTAATGAGACTGTGGGTTAAACCCCAAAATGACTAAATCCAGAACATAAAGATTCCCGAGATGTATATGTTTGGCCAAACCCAGGAGTCCTGGCTCCTAAAATCCTTGCTGTAGGCTCCTTACTGTTTTTTTTATTGTTTATGGAAGATCCATTTTTCTGGCTCCTGAAAATAATTAGAATGACTTGTGAATTACTCTGTTTGGCTCCTAAAGTCTACAGATATTTGTCAAGCCCCGGTGTGGGCTCTAACCCCATAACAGCCCACCGCATTGGTGTTTTTTTTATTTTTGTAGACCTTGAGAGGACTTGAGGAGCGATTAAGCTTCACAATGCAGAGCAGTAGGTTCTCTCTCTGTGGTCACATAGTTTAAGGATACTCTGGCTGATGCCGGAGCACGGGTGGTTTAATAAGTGACACATAACAGACCAACCTGAGCTCACATTGCGACATCCTTCACTTTTACCGACAGCCAGAGCCCAGGAGCAATGAGACGGATCAGGGCTGTCTAACCAGAGGTCTGTTCAACTCATTCTCTCACTCTGCTGCTTCCCTCAAACAAATACAGCTAACTATTCCTTACAGGACAACTGTCGTCTTAAAAAAAATATATATATCATTTTAACTGAGAGATTGCATGAAGTGTAGGCATTTTAAATAGAAATTGTTTAATAAAAGAATATAAAAAAATTGTGCCCTCTTTGCTCCTTATTGAGCCCTCTTTGCTCCATGTAGCTCTAGCAAGGAGGTGGCCATGTTGTTTAGAATTTTTGAGTCGGACCTACCTTCATCTGACCCAACATGTCTGCCCCCTGATGGAGCTACACAAGCATAATAAGTTACTTATGGAGTAAGTAAAAAAATTTTTAAAAAATAAATTAAAAGCATGATTTTTTTTTAAATGAATGCAATGTATAGATCATTTTCAATATGATAAAATGCTAAAATATTATTATCAATCACAAAATAGTATCAGTTAAAGGTACGCCGAACTTCTTTGCTTCAATTGCGCCTCTGATATAGACGCATTTGTGAAAGGTTTAATGGTCCCAGTTTTAATGGTACCTGCCAGTTTATCTCCTGACCCGGGCAGCTGCCATGCTTTACTGAGACAATAAGTAAAACAAAACCAGCACCCCCAATAGTAACATTAAATTAATACTCCCTCGGTACACTACAGCCGATCAAAAAGAGCCAATCTCCAATGCTCAAACAAACAGAAGCACGTACGTTGGTTGCTTTAAATATGATACTGTGCCATCTGTGTTTCTTTGTTATGCTTTTAAAATCTGTGGAAGTAAAAATATTTTACAATGAACTCATTTTCATATGCTTTTGTGAGTGCAGAATCACACATAAGTGTGTTTTTTTTTTTTAACTGCCTACACTATTTGTTTTTTTTCTTTTTCCTTTTACATATGCTCCTCTTACTGCACTATTCATGTTTCATTGAGAAACGGTAAAGTCGGTATTGGTTGGCAACTGTTTCACTCTGATTACTAGGTCCCCTCGGCTGCTGTGTCAGTAGTCGCCCATCGCATACATGCTGCCCTATGGAAGTGGCTTCCATACCCGCTAAAAGGATGGCCGCAAGTGTAAAACTTAACCCAATAATCAGTTGAATAAAGGACTATGTAAAACATCTCACCAAGGCTGGACTGTAGGTAAAACATAGCTTTTATTCAACAGTTAAGTTGCAAGATGTCAGGTGAAATGCGTTGGGTGAGCACTTGGTCTATATTCACACAATGTCAGCGTTTACTTGCTTTTAATCGTGAAATAATCAAAAACGATCCAGCCTCGGTGAGATGTTTTGCATGGTCCTTTTTTCAACCCATGATTGGATTACGTTCTACAAGAGTCCGGTCTTGTAAAGTGTAAAAATCTTAACTCAATTTTAAAAAAAAGATGATTTTTAAGCACAACGAACCGTTTTATTCCCACTTGTACGTCTAATATAGAAGGAGAAAGAGAAAAAACGTTGTTCCTCGTCTGCGGATAAACTGGCAGGTACGTTCGCCTCAGCTGTGAGGCAGAGCCCAGAGTATGTCTCTAAAGATACACGTGGGGTTGACGTGGGAGATGAAGCAAGGGGTTAAAGAAATGGTAGTTGTTCTTTAAAGACAGTCATAGAAAAGAAATAGGAATTATCTGCTCTGTCCACGATGTAGCTTACTTAATAGTTCTTCAGGACAGCACATTTTTGAAACAGCCTTTATTATTTCAACTCACTCCTTCCCAGGGCCTCTCTCCCTCTCTGCTCACTCCTTCCCAGGGCCTCTCTGCTCACTCCTTCCCAGGGCCTCTCTCCCTCTCTGCTCACTCCTTGCCAGGGCCTCTCTCCCTCTCTGCTCACTCCTTGCCAGGGCCTCTCTCCCTCTCTGCTCACTCCTTCCCAGGGCCTCTCTCCCTCTCTGCTCACTCCTTCCCAGGGCCTCTCTCCCTCTCTGCTCACTCCTTCCCAGGGCCTCTTCCCCTCTCTGCTCACTCCTTCCCAGCGCCTCTCTCCCTCTCTGCTCACTCCTTCCCAGGGCCTCTCTCCCTCTCTGCTCACTCCTTCCCAGGGCCTCTTCCCCTCTCTGCTTACTCCTTCCCAGGGCCTCTCTCCCTCTCTGCTCACTCCTTCCCAGGGCCTCTCTCCCTCTCTGCTCACTCCTTCCCAGGGCCTCTCTCCCTCTCTGCTCACTCCTTCCCAGGGCCTCTTCCCCTCTCTGCTCACTCCTTCCCAGCGCCTCTCTCCCTCTCTGCTCACTCCTTCCCAGGGCCTCTCTCCCTCTCTGCTCACTCCTTCCCAGGGCCTCTCTCCCTCTCTGCTCACTCCTTCCCAGGGCCTCTTCCCCTCTCTGCTCACTCCTTCCCAGCGCCTCTCTCCCTCTCTGCTCACTCCTTCCCAGGGCCTCTCTCCCTCTCTGCTCACTCCTTCCCAGGGCCTCTTCCCCTCTCTGCTCACTCCTTCCCAGCGCCTCTCTCCCTCTCTGCTCACTCCTTCCCAGGGCCTCTCTCCCTCTCTGCTCACTCCTTCCCAGGGCCTCTTCCCCTCACTGCTCACTCCTTCCCAGGGCCTCTCTCCCTCTCTGCTCACTCCTTCCCAGGGCCTCTTCCCCTCACTGCTCACTCCTTCCCAGGGCCTCTCTCCCTCTCTGCTCACTCCTTCCCAGGGCCTCTTCCCCTCTCTGCTCACTCCTTCCCAGGGCCTCTCTCCCTCTCTGCTCACTCGTTCCCAGGGCCTCTCTCCCTCTCTGCTCACTCCTTCCCAGGGCCTCTCTCCCTCTCTGCTCACTCCTTCCCAGGGCCTCTTCCCCTCTTTGCTCACTCCTTCCCAGCGCCTCTCTCCCTCTCTGCTCACTCCTTCCCAGCGCCTCTCTCCCTCTCTGCTCACTCCTTCCCAGGGCCTCTCTCCCTCTCTGCTCACTCCTTCCCAGCGCCTCTTCCCCTCTCTGCTCACTCCTTCCCAGAGCCTCTTCCCCTCTCTGCTCACTCCTTCCCAGCGCCCCTCTCCCTCTCTGCTCACTCCTTCCCAGGGCCTCTCTCCCTCTCTGCTCACTCCTTCCCAGGGCCTCTCTCCCTCTCTGCTCACTCCTTCCCAGGGCCTCTCTGCTCACTCCTTCCCAGCGCCTCTCTCCCTCTCTGCTCACTCCTCTCCAGCGCCTCTCTCCCTCTCTGCTCACTCCTTCCCAGGGCCTCTCTCCCTCTCTGCTCACTCCTTCCCAGGGCCTCTCTCCCTCTCTGCTCACTCCTTCCCAGTGCCTCTTCCCCTACCTGCTCACTCCTTCCCAGGGCCTCTCTCCCTCTCTGCTCACTCCTTCCCAGGGCCTCTTCCCCTCACTGCTCACTCCTTCCCAGGGCCTCTCTCCCTCTCTGCTCACTCCTTCCCAGGGCCTCTTCCCCTCTCTGCTCACTCCTTCCCAGGGCCTCTCTCCCTCTCTGCTCACTCCTTCCCAGGGCCTCTCTCCCTCTCTGCTCACTCCTTCCCAGGGCCTCTCTCCTTTAGTAAACAGATCAGAACCTCTGTGCAGGCAGCACAGCACCTACTCTGCTGGAATGCCATTCATTGTGCGACTACAGCAGAATTTTCTACAAGCTGAGATGCTTTAAATCTTTGAGTTCCGGAGATATAACTATTAGGTGTAAGATGTCTGTATATAAACATTATAAATGTGAGACAAACATCTGAAACCAAAAGGGATCTCAAACGCTCAGTTATGTCCAAATAATATATTGAGACCATGAATAATGAGCAAACAGATCTATAGCATCATCTTCTTTAGTCCACTTATCTCCCAAAGAAAGTGTAACTGAGCTATTATAGTCGCCATAACAACTTACCCGCCTATCTCTCCAGGCCCGCCTTCTCGGAGGTCTCTGAATTCAGAAGCTCCGACAAAATGATTTCCAATGAAAAGATGAGTGAATTACACATATGTACTAAACAAATGTACAACCAATGCGCATCCACAGGATTCTGTCCAGGGCGGAGGTCAAACTATCGCCCACCCCCTTTACCTCTATTGCTCAAACACTTCCTTACTTCCTCCCCATTGCCTCCCCTCTGTTGGCTCGGGGTAGAGGTTTCCTACAATGAAGTACTATTCCCAAGGAATGGCTGGCTGTGTATCATGGGTGCTACAGTCAGCAGAAAAAAAGATTCAATTCCCATGATGTTCATCCAGCAATATGATGGACTGAATATCATTGTAGACTTTTTGGGGTCATGTAGTAGGAAAAATCAAATAGGTTTTCCATGCAGAACTATCATTGCCCTTTGCTACTTTTTCAATGTACTCAACATTACAATAATAATTGCAATAAAGCAGGACAACCAGAAAAATACACACTACGGGGTCTGCTCAGATAGCTTCGATCTGGCCCGAAATAGAGATTCTGGACAAATTATGGCATTTTCCGTAATTAGCCAACTCGATATGGACGATTTCTGACCGGAATTGGCAGTTTCCGATTTCGGCCAAATCTTCAGGAAAATATGTTCAGGAAATATGGCCTGGGGAATCCATGGGATTTCCCGCACTCATTATGAATGAAAGACCCCAAAATGGGCCTGAATTCACCTATAACAGCCGAATTTTGGTGGATTTCAATTCTCCAGATATTAGCTGGAGAATTGATTAGAAAAGGGTAGAAGAATTAAAGTAAACATATGTTAAACATGAAAATATTCACATACAATTATACTATATTAATGTTACATATTATAAAATAATGTACATATTAATAATTGTATTTTTACATTATAATATTTTTTTTCATAGTGATTATGTTCATTTATTTTATTTTTATGTGTTTAATGCATTACACATTTTTGAGAATTAAACTTCAACCTGTTTTCGGGGGGACTTTCTCTTTTGACTATGGTGGAAGTACTCCAGTTGACTATTAAGGGTTGATTTCGGCTATTTTCCTAAAAGGCGAAGTCTATCCAAAATAGCCTCAGAGAAGCCGATGTTCTCCCTATAGAAGCCTACTGAGAGGACCAAAGATACCACCATCGGTGGTCTCTGAGTAGTTCGAATTTAAGGGATTTTTGGATCACCGATGGGATCCAAAGTTGTCCGAAACGCAAAAATACACGGAAGAATCGCAAGCGGGAAAAATAAATGAAAAACATTAGAGTTAACCACGAATGGATACTTTTTTGGTAGATACATCACCCCCATATTGTATGCTGCCCAACAGCCTTATCTACTATTGACTAAAAAACCTGTGAAGATCAATCAGAAATGTTGCTGGCTCAACAGAATGATCTGCACTCAATAAAAGTTATTGTAATGTAGCTCTGTGATGCACCGCAAACATTCTGAGCTGGTAGGAATACATGTATTCCATAAGCCGAAAGTCTATAAACCGAACGTTCGGTTTATAGGCTGTCGGCTTTTAACTATACGGAGACAAAGTCTCCATTCATATGAATGGAGACTCTGTCTCCGTATAGTTAAATGCTATTGTATTCTATAAACCGACTCTATTTCGGCTTATAGAATGCAATAGTACTACGAATCGACGAATGAACGAATGATTTTCGTTTATTAACCATTCGTTCATTCGGCTTTCGTTAGCTTAGCATTTTCGTTCTTCGTTTTTCGGACGAATGGACGAAAATGCTATTTTCGGACGAAAATGCATTCGTCCGAAAACGAATGCACATGTCTAGTAGTTAGTGGGTTGTAAAGGGGCATATAAGGCTTGGATCTAAAATAGGACACTTGGTAGTTATGCAGCAGTGATGTCCAGGATTGACACCCAACCGGTATTTTACAGGCAGGCTGGTAAAGTATGGCTTGTGGCTAATGTTAAGTCCATAGAAGGGCCGGTATTTTTTTGTAGAAAACACGGCAACCCTAGTAGTGGCTAACCTTTGGCACTCCAGTTGCTGTAGTACCAATGCATAATGGTATGATAGCTAACATCTGACGCTCCACTTATGTGAGTATTCACTTTCCCATGATGCTTAGCGTGTCCAATGACTGGTAACTCATGGTAAGTGTAGCCTCCCCAGCTGGAGTATTAGGTACTTCTAGCAACAAAATAGCAGCTGCCAGAGTGAAGGGAAGGAGAGCAGCTAGAGGGAGAGGGAGAGAGCAGACCAAACCACTCTGGCAGCAGGGGGGTATACAGAATTAAATACATGTTCTTTTGCAGCATTTTCCTGCCAGGTGTTTGTCCTGGTCTTTATATTTACTTAACAGCCTACTGCCCCATGCCTCGGCTGTCGTTCACTTGTATATTTTTGTTCTGCTCCTAAGAAATGTTTTTACAGCACAGGCGACATGCACTACATACAAAATAAAACACATAAATTTACAACTTTACATGTATTCCAAACACTGCTGTTGATCGGCAAAAAAACGACGCAGCTAACACTTTTTTCAAATTTTCGGAAAACAATCCTACGTCAATGCCTATGTTAGTGGCAGAGTTATTACCTAAATCAAGAGAAAACATTTGCTTACTTTAAAATAAATAGTAATCTTTATAATAGTTTTTGGTGCCATAAAAAAAAACATTAAAAAATAAAAATTGTAAAAAAAAAATGAAAGTACAGTAAGCAGGACGCTTACGCAGTGGTGTATCTTGGTTTTGTGCTGCCCTAGGCAGACAAAATTCAGGCAACCCCCCCACCCACGGTGTACACCTAAGACATGCCCCATCACCCACATTGCACAGCTAAGACATACCCCATCACCCACATTGCACCCACATTAAATGCCCAATAACCCCATTACATGCCGCCATCACCCACATTGCATACACACTAAATGCCCCATCACCCCCATGACATGCCACCATCACCCTCATTACATATCCCCACCACGTCCATTACATGCACCCATCACCCCAATTAATTGGAAGGAGCTAAATCTTGCTGAACAGTGGGGAAGGGAATGAAAATGTTTGAAGCACCAGAAGTGTGCTTTAACACCCTCTGGCAAAGTGCCGCCCTAGGCGAATGCCTAGTTTTCCTTGCGCAAATATCTTTAGGGGAATCCTTACTACGGTTGAACATTTTTAACACACAAAAACTATCATCTACCTTATGCCTGTGTGAGGATCAGCTAATATGTTTATACATGCCCTCCACTGTCTTTCAAACGATGAGACAAAAAACACAGGAAGCCACTCTCTAGTTCACGTGAGTCGTCCATACACAGTACAGTAATTACCAGTGGCCAATTCGCGAAAAATCAAAATCCGCGAACATTAAACCCGCGAAAGTCGAGGGTTTGCTGTAAAATTAAAATGGTGCCCTCTACTGGCTAACTGTGAACTTGATTGCAAGCTTTCAAAACCAAGTTGCTAGGTCCCTTTTTCAGGCTTCAAAGGACTACCGTCAGCAAAATACAAAGTGGTGTCTAACTGAATGATCGTATTCAATTAAATCAAAAATGCTTCATTGAAAGAATACAAATAAAGTACCCAGAACCCTCTTTGCTTGTATAGCTCGGATAAGGAGTGAACATCACGGGTCAGAAGAAGAAAGATCTGACCCAAGAATCTAAACAACGAAGGCTGATTAAGGTACTTTATTTATATTCCTTAATTTAAGCATTTCTATATAAAATGCCTACACCTGGTGCCATCTTTCAATTAAACAGAAACTTAAATTTTTGCTGATAGTTGTCCTTTAATGATAAAATCTTCCAAATCATACATACATAATACACAGCGAGAGAGGGACAATTAAAAAAGGGTGAAGAAAGATGTAACGATGCTCGGTTCGACTCTCAAAGGAATGTACCCTGGACAAATAATATATTAAATATAAACAGTATTTTTTGGGGTGACAGCCTTTCTTCAGGGAAAACAGTTGAACAGTATTAAGGGTGAACCCATTGTTGTTTCATTGCAGTACGTTTATTATGCCAGGGCTGGAATATATGTAAGGCAGACAAGTCTGACGTTTGCATGTGACCTGCTGCGACTGTACTGGGGTTTTATTGAATAGGCAGTGCACCATGGTGCACTGTATAGAATAGTACAATTCAAACATCACTAGCTGCGTTGGAATGATAGGGAAGCTGGAAAATCTTTAACGCCTTATTTTTGGTATTTGGTTATCAGAAGAGGCCCCGCTGGCCCATTTCCTCAAAATTTAATGAAATGGTCAACTAGCAGGTATCATTTTTTAAAACAAAACCCCCATGAATCTCACCCACCCCTCACACACACTCCTGCAATCCTTATCTCACTTAGAAAGTAAAAGGGTAACAATTTTAAAAGAAACCCAGAGTTGACTGAGATGGGAATTTAATTTAAAGAAAGATCCTTTATTCTAATCTATGCTATTAAAAGCTATATCTCTGGGTGTTTCGTTTTGAGGCCTGAGAGTGATAGGGACAAAAGAAACTTGTTAAGTTATTTCTTAACCCGGGTATTGGAACCTTACCTGGAAGTGTGAAGACGGCAGTACTGTGTCAGGAGACGGGGTGAAAAACTCAGGCCGAATATTCAAAATATTAAAGCATCCTTATCTCCGTCTGTCAGTGCACTGCAGGCAATATATTGGAGGTAGCCTCTATATATGTGATAGGGAAGGAGTGTCAGTTTAGGGGCACATAGTGGGTGGGGTGTCACTGTGGGTGGAGAGAGCTACACATTGTATAAGACGTCTTGCCCCCACCCCCCCCCCCCCCCCGCTTTTTTTAAATAATCTTGCTTTCCAACACGGTTACACAATATCATTAACTCTTTGGGTGATAGAGCGTTAATGAATTCTAGAAAGGATTTCCCAAATCATGGCGTATCTATCTCACGGTCAGATGGTCCTGCTCAAATAGGCAACTCAGGAAGCTACACGGATGAAAACAAAAGAAGGGAATCTATTCGTGAAAGAGGGAATTGACAAGGGAATTTCTCACTTAAGGCCAAAGTAGCCGGGTTGGAAAAATTCTCCAGCTCAGCTCGGCTACTTTTGGCCTTAAGTTTGAAATTCCCTTGTCAACTCCCTCTTTCATGAATAAGTGCCCAAAGTATATTTCTGGCATCTTAAGACCTGCATCTCCCGAATTTTCTTGGACAGTCCCATTTTTTGTTGGGTCCTGTCCCTTCCAATCTGTCTCCGCATTAATACTGCGGATGCACAGTGCTTGTGTCTAAGAGACATACACAATCTAAGAGAGGAGAGCTGAGCTCCAGGCTCCTGGTATCTGTACCGGGAGAAGCCGGAGCTCAATATCCCCGAATGTCGCATGACGTCCCGTTGTGTCAAGTGACTGTGCACATTATAGTTCCGCCCCTTTCCTGCCAGCTATGGAAAGTTGGCAAGTATGTAACCGGCAGAAACCAAAATTAAGTTATAGGGACCTCCTTCAGATAAACCCAATGCCATGGATGCGGCAGATGGAAGGTCTGCCCTTGTCCCGATAACAAAACAACAAAAAAAGCGTACCCAATTAAATGAAACTGTAGAAACTTTATCAATAGGGTCAATAACACCTTGGGGGTTATTTACAAAATTGGAACAATCAGCACCAACATTCCATTGGTTTCATGGTGATTGCCCCACTTTTAGAAGCTTGTCCAAGAACTGACATTTTTTTGTGTGCCTTCAAAGCTGCATAGGAATGTACATCTCAGGGGGGGGGGGGGGGGGATAGCCCCCCCCCCCCACCTTTCCAAACAGATTGGCCATTCCCTTGTATTACATCACTGTGTCTCTCCATATGCATGCCACTTACACTGTAGAGCAAATTCATATGCAAATAGCCCCACAAAGAGATTTCACTCTGAAAATACAACTAATGTATTGAAAAAATTTATAGATTTTTTTAAATTTGACAAATCCACCGTTCACAATACATATATATTTTGAATTCTTATTAATTTTGCTCTGTGAATGCTGCTTAGGTGAGAAAGCCCCAATAACACAGCTGCTCTACTGGGGGGGAAACCTCATATCGCCAAACAAATAGATGTAATTACATTTCTTCCACATAACTGCCTCTCAGCTTCCAGCAAAGCACTCCCCGGCCCCTCTTCCACGGCTCCCGTGGGACTAGCGTGCTGGTAAAGTTGTTTGATACCTCCAGACGGTGACATTAGTTACTATGTTAAAAAGTCTGTGGCTTTCAACACACTCCAAAGCCCCCCCCCGGTATCCTCTCAACAAGCTCGTATCGTTTAATAGCTGAGAGCCGGCTGCAGGGGAAAAAAAAAATCAATTTGTGGTTCTTAAAATCTAGTAGGTCACCATACTCGGTATAATTGTTTCTCCTCGGAGACTAGAAGATTTGTGAAGAAATAAATAAACACATTTCAGCGGACAGGTCCAGCGAGTTAGCAGCGGGGAGCAGGAGGCTTTATCTAAAGTACAATGTCTTATTTGCAATTATATCCCTCTTCCAGTGAACTGGTTATTGGCGCAGATTGTCTGCGTTAAAGCAGGGGTTCACGAACTTTCATACCCCCTTCTTTTTGACTAAGGCATTAAATAGCTTCCCTCTAAGAACTAAAGAGAGCTACGCAAAAATATTTCATGGGGCTTATTTCACACACTAACAAAATGTTTTAAAATATATAAACCATGAAATATTTATATATATATATATATATAAATATATATATATATATATATATATACAGATCAGCCATACCATTATGACCCCCCCCCCCCCCACCTAATATTGTGTAGCTCCCCTTTTGACACCAAAGCAGCCCTGACCTGTAGAGGCACGGGCTCCACTAGACCTATGAAGGTGTGCTGTGGTGTCTGGCACCAAGACGTCCTGTAAGTTGCGAGGTGCAGCCTCCATGGATTGGACTTGTTTGTCCAGCACATCCCACAGATGCTCGATTGGATTGAGATCTGGGGAATTTGGAGGCCAAGTCAACACCTTGAACTCGTTGTTGTGTTCCTCAAACCATTCCTGAACCATTTTTGCTTTGTGGCAGGGCGCATTATCCTGCTGAAAGAGGCTAATGCCATCAGGGAATACCGCTTCCATGAAAGGGTGTACATGGTCTGTAACAATGCTTAGGTAGGTGGTACATGTCAAAGTCACATCCACATGAATGGCAGGACCTAAGGTTTCCAAGCAGAACATTGCCCAAAGCATCACACTGCCTCCGCCGGCTTGCCACCTGTCAGTCCAAAGCATCACACTGCCCCCGCTGGCCTGCCACCTATAAGTCCAACACATCACACTGCCTCCGCTGGCCTGCCACCTATCAGTCCAACGCATCACACTGCCTCCGCTGGCCTGCCACCTGTCAGTCCAAAGCATCACACTGCCTCCCCTGGCTTGCCACCTGTCAGTCCAAAGCATCACACTGCCCCCGCTGGCCTGCCACCTGTCAGTCCAACACATCACACTGCCTCCGCTGGCCTGCCACATATCAGTCCAACGCATCACATTGCCTCCGCTGGCTTGCCACCTGTCAGTCCAAAGCATCACACTGCCTCCCCTGGCTTGCCACCTGTCAGTGCTCATTATGTTATGGCTGAACGTTGTATATAACACTGGCTTCCATTTTTTTCTGATGTGGGCACTATGAAATACACATGCAGATGCCGTGAAAGCTTTAAATTAACGACAGTGAGCAGATTTACCAGGACTATTTGAATAGCAGCTGATAATTTACTAGGAGTTAACAAAGCAAAAACCTTATTCGATAAAGATATTATGGGCTCAGAGACAGTAAACTTATTACTGAAGGGAATTTAGAAAATGATTAAGGAAGGGTGTCTAGTTAAATTCGATCAGTATAGCTCCTGCACCGGATAGAGATGGTCTCATTGCTTTGTACATCAAGGGCAATTTAAGATCTCTCCTGTGTACATTTCAGCAGATAACGATATATGACAATGTAAGATTTTTAACAAAAATGGTTTCGGCGACAATAGAACCATGTTACAGAGAGGGTAGTGAAGTTACAGAATCCACACTGAAAATAGTGAGTTACAGACCCAGTGCCTGATCTCATTACTATGTACACATACATTCAAAGAAAATTTCTCTCTCCTCGGTACGATTCACCCCTTAAAACCAATGAGAGACGACAAAGTGAGATTTGTAACAAAAACTGTTTCAGCGACAACAGAACTTTGTTACAGAGAGGGTGGTGAAAGGCTGCTGTGACGATTAGGACAAGTGTTGCGAAAAATGAAGTTGTATTTAATTGATAGATCGTGTAGATGTTTTATATAGAAATGCTTCTAGAAACTGTTTTTTTTTTTAAACCCTTGCTTTCTTAGTCGCCGACCAGACAGCTGCCGCTTCTATGGAATCATGGCTGCTGCCAGTCAAAGGATAATCTGGAATTTACTATCAGAATAACATGTCAGTTTATCCTCAAACTAGGGACAACTAACATTTCACTTCGATATTAGAAGCACAAGTGAAAAGTAAAGCTTAGTGTCCGTTTCCAAGTAACATGGCTAAATCTGATGCAATCTTTCTGACAGTTGAGAGAAGGCCATGTAGATTTTTTACTAAAGAAGGACATGTTGCTGAATGAATGAAGCACTGCGTAGCAATACTGGCAGGTTATGGGAGTTTGCATTTATAAAATCAAATGATGACAGTGTAAAGCTTGAGTCAAAAAGCTATGGGGGCTATTCGCTAAAAAGTGAGCTGCAGGTGAGTTGCAAGTGAAACATCCAAACATAGAATGTGTCACTGGCAGATAATTTACAAAAACAGAGCATGAAAAATGTCACACTCTCCAGCTAACGATTTTCTTTTTTTTAAATTGCAATGGCCCTTTCAGTAAGGTTAGAAGGGGACATGTGTTACTATGAGGAAGATATTTTGGAGCATGGTGAGTGAGCTGAGGTAAGTTGCAGGTGAGCTGAGGTGAGTTGCAAGAGAGTTGAGGTGAGTTGCAAGTGAGCTGAGGTGAGTTGTAAGTGAGCAGAGGTGAGTTGCAAGTGAGCTGAGGTGAGCTGCAGGTGAGCTGCAGGTGAGCTGCAGGTGAGCTGCAGGTGAGCTGAGGTGAGTTGTAAGTGAGCTGAGGTGAGTTGCAGGTGAGCTGAGGTGAGTTGTAAGTGAGCTGAGCTGCAGGTGAGCTGAGGTGAGTTGCAAGTGAGCTGAGGTGAGCTGCAGGTGAGCTGCAGGTGAGCTGAGGTGAGTTGAGATGAACATTCTATTTCACCAATTTAGCTATACATTGTGCAAGGAAAATCCTGGTGACTTTCTCCCGCTAAGCAAACTCACTTTTTCCCTATGCGGGCTATCTGGGGATTAAGGTTTTCAAAAGTGACACAGTTACCATGGAAAATTCTGATAGTTCCACTTTTAAAACATTGACCCAGAATTACTCTATTCTAACCAGACGCCTGCTCGCAAAAGGGCAAAACTTTGTCCAAAATATCTTCCTCATAGTAACACATGTCCCCTTCTAACCTTACTGAAAGGGCCATTGCAATTTTAAAAAAAGAAAATCGTTAGCTGGAGCGTGTGACATTTTTCATGCTCTGTTTTTGTAAATTATGCACAGTTTTTTTTATTTTCTTGAGCATGCCAGAAACGACATGTTCTCCACCCCGTCGGATTCTCCCAAAAAAATATGTTAGCATTGGTGACCAAGCTATGCATTTCCAAACAGATACACGCGGGCTCCCAATATGCAAGCTGCTGCCACCACACACATGCCCGCTGGGCATCCACATTCAGCACATGTCTATGGGAGCCCTCTGATTGGCTCCTAAGAGGTGAAAGGACCGCCCATTTACGGAATGCTCGCTGTGGGAAGATGAATTCCTGGGCAAAAGTCTGCAAAAGTATTGCAAACAAAACATAAAAAAAAAAAAGAAAATATATATATATTTTAAAAGTTATTTTTAGTTGTTAAATTTTAGCTTGGTCTGGTTTAGTCCTTTAACATTTCCCATTACTCCGTGATCCCTGGGAAATGTGACGTTCCCAGAATTGGACTGCGGCCATTCAGCTCTCCTCTGGCTCTTTATTAAGACATGATTTCTGGTGTATTTGCTGTCACTCCCCAGCAGTGATTTTTTTTTTCCAAACCCAAATCCTTTTGTTGCAAATGATTTAAAGCGCAGCGTAACTCATTAGCGCCATGCGAAGTAACGGGATATTCGGATGCTTTTTACTATAACATAAACCAAGCATTGCTTCTAACACTGACATATGCCAGGATTACAAGCAACACATTGCATGGACATTGAAGCTAGAATGGAAATGCTAAATAGTGAAAACAGCTTGTTGTGTTTCAAAACCAAGCAGATTAAATAATTCATTAACATTTGAAAATATTGCATTATCGCCTATATTTAACAAGGTGAAGCAGCATTTGTATCTTATTAAGCAGTTGTTCAAAAAACCTATTTACGACATATACTAAAAAAAAAAAAAAAAAAACGAAAATATTTTATGTGCTTAACTATTTTTGCACCTTGCTCATGTACTAAGTATTTAAAACTCATATAGTAAATATGAGCAAATTGCAAAGTTGGGAAAAAAAAACACAAAATGTGGCAAATATTTGCAACTTGCTCCTTAGTCGCGATTTACCAGTTTTTTTTCCGTGCGGCACTTGTTTAGTACAAACGTTGCCAGCCCTCCCCTGGTGACCTTGGATGTTCTTGGGCCCACGGCTGGACCTCAGATGATAGTGATAATAAGTCCCATTGATAAATCAACTGGTTACCGTGATGTTAGTGACTGGCTAGTCTGGAATATTGTTAAAAAAGTCCCTTAGATCCAGTGATGTCAGCTTAATGTCCGTGTTTCCTCCCTCGTTATCTACGCTGATTTAATGTATCTGAAATCTCCCAGTACGGCTCTTTCCTGCTTGCAAGTCATAAAGGAAGTCCCTGCTTGAACCCAGTGTGACAATTCGGCATTTAACCATGTGACTGCTGGAGCAAAGAGCAGGGGGTCTAATGTACCAACTGTAGAATCCCTTTAATACCTTAGGGCATTAGGGACTGACTACAGGTCAGCCTCTGAGATCAATAAAATGATTACCATTAAGTTGGGCAAAAGTAACATTCCATGGTCATTATGGGAAACTGTGGCTGCCCTACGTGGAATGGGCCCCCTTAAAGGGACAGGCCCAGCTACAAGGCGCCTGCGAGAACTGGACGCCTCACCTGTTTATGGAGAAACACAGGACTATATAAAATTTTCCGAAAATCCCTCGGGGGCCCTTTACTATTTTATCAAGCAATCTATAATAGTACAAAAGTAATAACTTTCCAATTTCTCCTATTTAACCCACGATTTCTCCACCGTGGAGACGATCGGGCCTTATCTGAAATCCACAAGCTGGCCACAGAAAGTAATAGAGAGCTACAGAGAGGGCAGAATTCAGAGACATAGGGATGGAGCGCTAATGAAATATATAAGAAGGGGGATGGAAAGCAGACACAGACATGGTAGTTTAGATCAATAGTTTACCCCCCACAAACTAAAAAAGTGAAAACACCTGTGAAAGTTCCACTTTTATTAGAAGCCAGTCTTTGCTCATAGTTTGCTGGATATGTCCTTACTCTGGGTATTTTATTATGGAGGGATAGAGGATTCCATGATGGAACTGGTAACATGCCTTGATTCTGGATTTGGTACATGGGAGAGGAGGAGTGTGCACCACACAGAGGTTAGAGTAAAGCTTGAGAGAACTCCAGCTAACCCCAGCCGTATCACTTACTGAGAGGGCAATATTCCAATGTCAGGGCCCTGTCATGTATCAGATGGTCTGGTTTGTCATGTATCAGAGTTCTGGTTTGTCGTGTATTAGATGGGCTGGTTTGTCGTGTATTAGATGGGCTGGTTTGTTGTGTATCAGATGGGCTGGTTTGTCGTGTATTAGATGGGCTGGTTTGTCGTGTATTAGATGGGCTGGTTTGTCGTGTATCAGATGGGCTGGATTGTCGTGTATTAGATGGGCTGGTTTGTCGTGTATTAGATGGGCTGGATTGTCGTGTATTAGATGGGCTGGTTTGTCGTGTATCAGATGGGCTGGATTGTCGTGTATCAGATGGGCTGGTTTGTAATGTATTAGATGGGCTGGTTTGTCGTGAATTAGATGGGCTGGTTTATCGTGGATTAGATGGGCTGGTTTGTCGAGTATTAGATTGGCTGGTTTATCATGTATTAGATGGGCTGGTTTGTTGAGTATTAGATTGGCTGGTTTGCTTGTCGTGTATTAGATGGGCTGGTTGATCGTGTATTAGATTGGCTGGTTTGCTTGTCGTGTATTAGATGGGCTGATTTGTTGTGTATTAGATAGGCTGGTTTGTCTTGTATAAAACTGTCTGCTTTGTCTTGCATTAGATTGGCTGGATTGTGCCAGTCAGTGTGTGTACAGGGTGTAACTTCAGAGTCAGAAGGGCATTCTTATCATTAGATTTTATTTTAGCCAACTTGGCCAGTGTGACACATACAAGTGGTTCCTGGAGAGATAACAGAGCAAGCCAGACTTGGTTTCTAAAATGGGACAGTCCTGCCCAGCATTGACAGTGTTTTGCCCAAACAAAAGCAGCACACCAAAGCGATGACCAACTCCCAGCACCCTCAGTTCGCCAAATGCCAAGGCCAGCTGCTGTTAACAGCCCAGCATGCTAATCCAACGTAAAAAAATCAATTCAGGAATAGACAACCACAAGTACTCCAACTACCTCAGACTATCACTCCCATGTTGCTCAGCTAGATTATTCTGGTGGCTGAGCAACATGTGCATGTATTTCACAGCAGCTGGAATACAGAAGTGTTGTGTTGAAGCATGCTATTATCGACTACTTTCAACGTACAGTTTGTGGACTACAACTCCTACTATGCTGTGCTACCTTATATGGATTGCAGCACATTTACATCGGATTATTCTTTGTTATTAAGTGTTCTTGCATAGCAAGACCACTTAATGTTATCTCACATATATATTATTATTATTATAGCAAAATTTGCCACCCTAACTCCTCCCACAGTTTTTACACTACATAGACAAAAATTTACCAAAACGTGCAGATTGTTCCCGATCGGATTGCTATTACTTTGTGGAACGTTTCGCCGAATGGTTCACGGAATATCGTCGTTTTTGTGGCGCAATTTGTCCCATAGGAATGAATGGCAAAGCTAGAGTGGGAGCTGCCAAAAGCTGAAAAATCAGGACATGATTTCTAAACTGCCACCACTCCCTCATTTTCAAGCCCACCTACACAAATCTTATATCAAAACGTTCAGCTATCCCTGGTGCCACTAAACATGTAAACGGCTAAGCCGTAGTCCTGATAGTTTTCACAATATGACCATTTGTTTGCAACCAACGCCGTCCATTGACATTCATTGAAACTTCACTCTGCAAAGCTCAAATTTGAAGTGAAATTTCTAAACTGCGGCTGTGCCTTCATTTTTAATACTTCAGAGACATACTATGCATCAAAATGTAGGTCTGGGTCTTGTGATTCTCACAATATAAAGCTCTTCGCTGTAGGATTGATAGTTTTTAAAATACGACCGTTTGAATATGGCAACCGCCAAAATACTCTGACCTGTGTCAAGCTGCAGCAGCAAGTGATGTCATAGACAGGGCCTTTTGAACACCTGCTAATGTTTTTATAAATGTATGGTTTAATGTAACTGTGCAACAACGTTGCAATTAAATGTGCTATGTAAATGATAACAGTTACTCCGCCCACTCCAGTTGTAGACTACAGGTGGAGGCAAGAACACTTCACACAATTTCCCCAGAAATTGTAACTTTTCTAGTTATTAAGTGTTCTTGCATAGCAAGACCACTTAATGTTATCTCACATATATATTATTATTATTATAGCAAAATTTGCCACCCTAACTCCTCCCACAGTTTTTACACTACATAGACAAAAATTTACCAAAACGTGCAGATTGTTCCCGATCGGATTGCTATTACTTTGTGGAACGTTTCGCCGAATGGTTCACGGAATATCGTCGTTTTTGTGGCGCAATTTGTCCCATAGGAATGAATGGCAAAGCTAGAGTGGGAGCTGCCAAAAGCTGAAAAATCAGGACATGATTTCTAAACTGCCACCACTCCCTCATTTTCAAGCCCACCTACACAAATCTTATATCAAAACGTTCAGCTATCCCTGGTGCCACTAAACATGTAGACGGCTAAGCCGTAGTCCTGATAGTTTTCACAATATGACCATTTGTTTGCAACCAACGCCGTCCATTGACATTCATTGAAACTTCACTCTGCAAAGCTCAAATTTGAAGTGAAATTTCTAAACTGCGGCTGTGCCTTCATTTTTAATACTTCAGAGACATACTATGCATCAAAATGTAGGTCTGGGTCTTGTGATTCTCACAATATAAAGCTCTTCGCTGTAGGATTGATAGTTTTTAAAATACGACCGTTTGAATATGGCAACCGCCAAAATACTCTGACCTGTGTCAAGCTGCAGCAGCAAGTGATGTCATAGACAGGGCCTTTTGAACACCTGCTAATGTTTTTATAAATGTATGGTTTAATGTAACTGTGCAACAACGTTGCAATTAAATGTGCTATGTAAATGATAACAGTTACTCCGCCCACTCCAGTTGTAGACTACAGGTGGAGGCAAGAACACTTCACACAATTTCCCCAGAAATTGTAACTTTTCTAGTTTATTATGTTCTACCTGCCCCAGAAACCCATTTATATATTTAGACGTGTAATGTACAGCAGGTTGTATAGAGCTCATTATCCATATTTATGGATATATATATATGCAGACATACGCTTGGATATTATTGCAATAATATTGTCTATTGGTATAAAAGCAGCCCCAGGTTCTAAAGAGCAGTTTCTGATATCTATAGAAGGCATGGTAAATACAGAATATTTTAAAGACATCAGGGGATTGAACAAAGTTAAAAAAAAGAAAATGACAAGCTGGACGGGCTGAGGAGAATTGTTAGAAAATCTTATTTTACAAAAAGAGTAGTAGATAACCGGACTAGCCTTCCAGTGGGATGGGTAAAGACTAACTTTATAAAAGGAATTTAAAAATGCCTCATTTTGGCTAATCTTCGAGAACACATAAATAACATAAATGTGAGGTTTTGCTATGGGCTAATGAAATCTACTTGTTAAAGGGACAGATCTACCGTACATGTTTCTGACATGGGTGACATGCACTTATTTTTACTGTAAAACAAATAACACGTCTCAGCATCACACAGTACATATAATCATCATATTATTTATATCCAAGGAATAAATTAAAATTATAAGTAACTTACACTTTAAAATTAAATATCCATACATTACATATATCTTCTCTAGGGGACATGTACTGGTCAGATAAAATCAATAAATACTAAAGGTTCTTCTCAATAAAGAGAGGATTTCAGGGAATTGAGATGGGAATTTCAAAACTCAGGGGGTCATGTACTAAACAAGTGCAGTGGGGAAAAAAGTAGGTAAACCATGAGTAAGGAGCAATTTGCGACATTTTGTAAAATTTTTTGCCCTTTTTTTCCCCCTGATTTGCTCCTCTTCCGTGTATTTTTATTTAGCGTGTATTTTTCCGGTTGCGCTAATAAATTGCGATTAGATTTGCGCCACGCTAAAGAGCTTTGTGAATAATTTGTGAAAAATAATTCTTATTTGCGTGTGAAAATTACACCAGCTTTTAGCGAGCGCTATCAGAAGAGGTCGAAAAAATATTTACAACATTGCCTGTTTTTATTCGCAATTTGCTCGTATGTGCTATGTGAGCGTTAAATGTTTAGTACATTGCAGTAGGAGCAAAGAGCAAAAATAGTTTTGCACGTTTATTCATGGGACGCAGGCATCTCGGTCTGGTCGGCCACTGGCTCTCTCTCTTCTAGCACAGAGAGTGTCCCTCATTTTTACTACCGGGAAGCAAGGGTTAAAAAAAGTTGAATTGTCCTTTAAAGGGACAATTAAGTCACTGAAGGAATATGGCCAAGAGCCTGTAACTTATATAAAACAAAGCAGCATTGTCCTTGAATTTAGTTCTTGTATCTTTAACTCCTGCCAGTGACACTGTTAAACAGTAGCACGGGACTCTAATTGAAGTCAAATAGGCATACGGAGGATGTTTAGAGCTTCCTAATTCTGGAGCTCTGCACATTAACAGAGAACTATGGTGACAGACAGACATCAGCTAGAGCTGGAAAAAGAAAAGCCTGACTTCTTACTGTTTAGTAAATAGACCTCTGTGTCTGGATGGTTTGTATGTTGTACCTGTTTTACTCTTCTAGAACAAGTCAAAGCCCCAATCCTAGTTCAGGGATCGACAAACATTTGTAGAGTTTACAGAGCCACCCAGACCAATTCAGGAGCCAGGACAATGCTCCATCCATAGAGTTCTATATAAACAAGTCTATACATAAAGGGAATCAACACAGTAAAGGAAGAGAGCTCTAAAAGAAGAAAAACGAAAACAACTAGAGGACAAAGTCTTAAATTAGAGGGGAAACGATTTAACGATAATATCCATAAGTATTACTTTACTGAGAGGGTAGTGGATGCATGGAATAGCCTTCCAGTAGAAGTGGTAGAGGTAAACACAGTGAAGGAGTTTAACCCCTTGGCGACACAGGACGGACTAGTCCGTCCTGTGTCAAAACGAGCACTGAAAGCGGAGTTTTTCCGCTTTCAGTGCTCTAAGGGCATTGTAACGATGCTTCCGTGTGGAAGCATCGTACAATGCTAAAAAAAATGCCCGTCGGCATTTCGATCGCTCCGGAGAGCGATCGAAATGCCGGTTTTAAAGGCACGGAGCCTTTAAAACACGTGCATTAAAAAAGTGAGCATAGGAAGCGAATTTTTCGCTTCCTATGCTCAGAAAGTGTTCCTGATTGCCTCGCAAGTCGAGGCAATCAGAAACACAAAAAAAAAATGCACGATCTTGGTCACTGAGTGACCAAGATGGCGCTGCCCTTCTAAGGGCAAGAGCACAGGAGGCAGGAAGTACCTGCTTCCTGTGCTCTCTGGCTGTCACACGATTGCCTCTTCACAGAGGCAATCAGTGACTGCCAGGCACACTGACAGGCAGTGGGGATGCTCTCCTGAACATCCCCACTGACTGGTCAGATCAATATTAACCCTATATTGATCTGACCAGTTATGATCTGCCTCCCTCTCCTCACATTTTTTTTAGTGAGGGAGAGAGACAGATCAAAGTTGTAAAAGTAAGTAAAAGTAAAAAAAAAAACAATAAATACACAACACACAAATAATAAAACAATAAAAAATTTTTTATTAAAGCAATTCCCTGCGTTTAACCCCTTCCCTGCCACTGATCTTGCATAAGCAGTGATCGTGCACATCAGCGCATTTATTTTTGCTGTTTGTGCATTTTTTAGGGGTTAATTTTTTTTGTACTGTAATTTATTACAGTACTAAAAAGACTCTTCTAAGAGTTATTAACCCCTTATTTGCCGTCGATCACTGATTACGCAATGATATTGACGCCAAAGCAATTTTTATCTGTCTGCATATTTTTATTTATTTTTTTTTTTTTTACACATACCCGCTAGGGGATTACATGTAAAGTAAAAATATTTTAGATTTTTTTTTTTAAGCTGCCTGAGCGCATAGCGATCAGTAACAACGAATTAGTGGCAAAGGCGGTTTGGTGATTTCTCAATTAAGCTCACCATTCGCCCTGGTCAGATCAAAATTGGTCGGATCAATATTCACAAATATTGATCTGCCTCCCTCTCCTCACTTACATTTTTGTGACGGAAAGAGACAGATCAGTATTAGTGATATAAAATAACATTTTATAAAATTGGCAGGTTTTATGAAATTCTTTCACTGTGTATTAACCCCTTCCCTGCCATTCATCACTGTGTAAGCAGTAATCTTGCACAGCAACAGTATGTTTTGCTGTCTGCACTGTTTTATGGATTAATTCCTTTGTACTGTAATGTATTACAGTACTAGATAGGCTCTTCTAAGAGCTATTAACCCCTTCTTTGCTCGAGATCACTACTTACGCACTGATTCTGAGGCCGCGGACTCAGGGTTCGATTTTGACCCTATTCAGCTTTCTGATACATCATCTAGCGATGTATCGATGGCTGCTGAGCCCTTGCCACAAGTAGTGATGGGGGTCTACCGATAAAAAAATATATGGTTTGGTGGGGTAAATTACATTGGCTGGCTTCAAAGATATATCCCATAAAGGACACGGACGCAGGTTGACTACATGTCAAAATTCCAAGTTGGAATTTTGAGATGCGCATCTCACAAATGTTGCCTTCTAGCCAAAAACAAACCAACAAACCTATGCATGGGTGCTATCCCTGTACTCGGGAGATGTTGCTGAACACATATTGGGTTGTTGTTTGGCAGTGATATATACCAGAATCTGTGAATTCATGCCTGAAGTACAATGCATGTGGAAAAAAAACTCCCAAAAAAGTACTACCACAAACTTTTACAAAGGCTGGTGGTAGAATTAGTACCTATACAGTTTTAAAATACCACCATTTGAAATACCTTAGGATGTCTATTTTCCAAAAATATATGGTTTGATGGGGTAAAATTCATTGGACGGCTTCAAAAATGTTCCAAATGGAACATGGGCGCAGGCTGACTACATGTCAAAATTCCAGGTTGGAATTGCGCACCCCCTAAATGTGGAATTTTAGACCCAATACAAACCAACAAACCTATGCATGGGGGGTATCCCTGTACTGAGGAGATGTTGCTGAACACATATTGAGGTGTTGGTTGGCAGTGGCAAATACCAGAATCTAAAAATTTCTGCCTGAACTACAATGTGTGTGGGGAAAAAATGACATCCCAACCCTTTGACATAGGTTGGTGGTAGAATTAGCACTTGGAAAGTGTTAAAATACCACAATCAATTTTAAATACCCTAGGATGTCTAGTTTTCCAAAATATATGGTTTTATGGGGTAAAATACTTTGACAGGCTTCAAAAGTGTCCCAAATGGAACATGGGCGCAGGCTGACTACATGTCAAAATTCCAAGTTGGAAATGCACCCCCCCTAAACGTGGCCTTTTAGCCCCCAAATAATCTAACTAACCTACACATGGGTGGTATCCCTGTACTCAGGAGATGTTGCTGAACACATATTAAGGTGTTGTTTGGCACTGACACGTAATAGGATCTGTGAATTCATGCCCGATGTACAATGAATGTGAAAAACAAATTACTATCCATAACATTGACATAGGCTGGTGGTAGAATTAGTGCATGAAAAGTGTTAAAATACTACCATTTGAAATACCCTAGGGTGTCTAGTTTTCAAAAATATATGATTTTGTGGGATAGAATACACTTTTTGGCTTCAAAAATGTCCCAAATGGGACATGGGCGCAGGTTTTCTGCACGTCAGAATTCCAAGTTGGAAAACCAAAAAGCGCACCTCTCAAATGTGGCCTTTTAACCCCCAAATAACCTAATCAACCTATACATGGGGGGTATCCCTGTACTCAGGAGATGTTGCTGAACACATATTGAGGTGTTGTTTGGCACTGACATATAACAGGATCTGTGAATTCATGCCCAAAGTACAATGAATGTGAAAAAAAATTACTACCCAAAACATTGACATAGGCTGGTAGTATAATTAGTGCATGGAAAGTGTTAAAATACTACCATTTGAAATACCCTAAGGTGTCTAGTTTAAAAAAATATATGGTTTTGTGGGGTAGAATACACTTTCTGGCTTCAGAAATGTCCCAAATGGGACATGGGCACAAGTTTTCTGCACGTCAGAATTCCAAGTTGGAAAACCAAAATGCGCACCCCCTAAATGTGGCCTTTTAGCCCCAAAACAAACCAACAAACCTATGCATGGGTGGTATCCCTGTACTCAGGAGATGTTGCTGAACACATATTGAGGTGTTATTTGGAAATACCCCTTCACATTTTAAGGTAATGTTTGCCTAAATTGCAATGTATGTGAAAAATTAAAAAAAAAGATTTTTTTCTGCAAACTTTGGCATAGATTGGTGGTAAAATGGCTACATGAAACGTGTCAAAATACCCCAAGTTAAATGCCCTGAGTTGTCTAGTTTTCAAAAATATGTACATGTTGGGGGTCATTCATGGATTTAGTACAGAAATCAGTGTTACAATGTCACTATCGCTAATTTTGAAAGAAAGGATTTTAAAATAACTTTGCACCACTTATAGTTCTGGCCCTGTAACATGAATAAAAAAGCACAAAAACATAAAAACATGGGCTATTTCTGAACTCAGGACATATATTAGAAACTTTTTAGCAGTGTTTTTTTGTTGTCTCTTGTACATGAGTATACGATTTTTCAAATAAAAGTCATAAAAAAATAATTTTTTCAATTTTTTTGCCATATTTTATTATTTTTTTTACATCAAATTATATGCTATTATCAAAAAAATGGTATCAAAAGAAAGCCCTTCTTATAACGATAAAAACGATATATAGATTGTGCGGGTACACTAAATGAGACAGAAATAAATTACAGCAAAACACAAACACCTCAGAAATGTTAAAACAGCCCATGTCACCAAGCGTCGGACAAGCCAAAAAAGTCATGTCACTAAGGGGTTAAGCATGCGTGGGATAGGCACAAGGCTATCCTAGATATAAGATAGGGAACTGGGGACTAATAAAAATATTTAGATAATTGGGCAGACTAGATGGACCAAATGGTTCTAAGTCTATCCTAGGAGCCACAGCTTCCTGGCTCCTGGCATTTGTTAAGCCCTGTTTTGGTTTCTGTTTATTTTTTGTTGTTGTAATTATTCTGCAATATTCAATGAGCTGAGTTAATTTGTCCAGTAAACTATAATAGTTAATAATAGTAAAAGTAGTTAAAGGAAAACAAAACTTTTTTTTTTTTTTTTTACTAAGGGGGTCATGTACTAAACAAGTGCAGTGGGAAAAAAGTAGGTAAAACATGAGCAAGGAGCAATTTGCGACTATTTGTAACATTGTGCGCTTTTCCCCCCGATTTGCGCCTCTTACGTTTATTTTTATGTAGCGTGCATTTTTACGATTGCGCTAATAAATTGCAAGTGTTTTGCGAATATTTTGTGAAAAATAATCCTTATTTGCGTGTGAAAATTACACCAGCTTTTAGCGAGCGCTATCAAAAGAGGTAGAAAAAATATTCGCAAAATCGCCTGTTTTTATTCGCAATTTTCCCGTATGTACTATGTGAGTGTTAAATGTTTAGTACATTGCAATAGGAGCAAAGCACAAAAATTGTTTTTCACATAAAATATACTTGCGTTTTTTGTACATGTCCCTCTAAGTGTTTTTCAACACTGAGACAATAATTAAAGCAATTGATTTTTTTTTTGGGGGGGGACGACTTACTTTATACTTTATTAGCTTGATAGAGTCCCCAGCCCCTTCTACTTTCATTCCTGACCCTTTGGTCAGCCTCTGTCAGCGATGCAATACGGAAGATACCCGAACGCTCTTAATTACTTACTTAATCTTGAAAAACACTGATTCAAAAAAAAAAAAGTGTTGCTGTCTTTTAAAAGCCACTGATAATAAGTGATATGTCAAGTCATTGAACAGAGCCCTTTATCTCTAGTTTCTCCGAATTTGTTGAGAAATATCTAACGTTCTGTTTGTTCAAGGAATGTTCTATAAAATCTGCCATCCCTGCACCCGGGGGCTTTCCCCAATCCTCGTATGAAGGCAGCATACGGGCCTACCTGTATACTTCCCCACCCCAGAGTTCCAGATCTCTATACTGGATGGAAACTCACAAACGAGCCAGCAAGCTCGTAATAATGTATCAGGTGGACTGGATCCGGCATGACTCACACAGACCATACAGCCTAGTCATGTGCTACCAGTCTGCGGCCACCTTCTCATACAACACAATGAGGGTCATGGAGAGATCAAATTCTGGAGCAAAGTTCTAAAAATGGAGCAGTCACCATAGAAACCCATGGAATGTTCCTGCACTTTTTTTTTAAGCTGGCAAATAATATCCATAGAATAGCACAGAAATTCTGACTCTCCAGAACACATTAGCATCACATATTCACAAGAGACATCAGAGGTAGTTTTTTCTGACTCTTTTCATTGCCAGTGTCAACTTGGCCTTAGGCCAGTGATGGCTAACCTTGGCACTGCAGATGTTTGGGAGATGCTTAAACATCTGAATAGCAACTTGGTGTAATGCCTTGATTAAGATTTAAGTTTGCACTGCCAAATGGTGTTACAATTTAAGTATAGCACAATACAGAGATCAGGGAATCCGTGGCAGTGTGGAACAGGCTCCTCTAGTAAGGATGGATTTAGCTGCGTCTCTTCATGCCCACAGCCTGTGAATTATAGTCAGCCCCTGTTTTTGTGAAGAGCTGCAGGGCATGACTTATTACTGGGAATTCTTCTGTATATATAATTATGACTACTGTGTACAGTGTAGCAAATGGAATATCGCACACCGTGTGTTTAACAGAATGGATCTCCCCATTTTTCAGGCTGTAAACAATAGTTAGAATGATAGTGAATCCTGTGGACCAGTCTACAATCTGCAGGGGAATGATGAAAAACTCCTTCCAAAGCCTTATACACTTTAATTAAAGGCTACCATGATAGCCTCTAAGTCCTTGCATGTGGGTGCACTGTGTACAAACAGCGTACACCTTCCTACTGAAATGCATGCACCAGTCAGTTCTCACTAGGAACAAAAAAAAACCCTTTAATTCCAAACTCTAGAAGATGTTTACCTTTTTTAACCTCTGAAATCTTGTATCCTTCCATGTTTTATAGAACCACATCATCCCATGATATCTATTTACTTTTAAGTGATAAATAAGGGAACTTTTTGTTCCGCACATGTGAATAAAAATATAAGCAGCTACGTAAAAAAAAAAAAAAAAAAAAAAATTCATTAAAAAAATGGGTTAATTGGGAATTTTGTGGCATGCAATGTATAGATAAATCCCCAAAATGTGAAGTTTATTTTTTTTTTGTGAAAGTTGTAGAATGGTATGATAATTAATTAGAGTGTTATTAATTTTATTAATAAGTTATGAAATTAAAAAAAAAAAAAAATCCCATAATATTACTTTAAAATAATAGTTCAATCACAAGGCACATTCTTTATGGAAACGAACGCAAAAGCCAAATTAGAGTTGAGAACTAGAACTTAATTAGCAAACATGTCCCACCTCTATCTCTATAACATCATCCTTATCCATGAGTTTAGCACACACTCCACCTAGTAACACCTGGAGGTAGCCTTGGTTTAATTGAGTCATCAAGAAGTCATTACTTGATACACAGATATTAATATAATTATCCATTTTCAACAATATTAAGTAATATGAGTTTTTTTTTTTTATTTTCCCCCAAAACTTATTTAGGATTGAAAAACCTAGAAAATAATCCCGTCAAAAATAAATAAATCTCACCCCAAGTGACACATGTAACAGAGTGCCATATTACGCCACCTTATAACCTGCTTACACATAATATACATTTTTACATAACGAGAGCATCTTGATAGATTGCCATAAAAGGATAAACTAGATTACTAAGAACACTGCTCAATGCGCTGTTAAAAGACTAATATGAAAGACACAGATGTCCCCCCCTGATGTTCCAAGTGGTATGGTCTAAATAAACATTAAAAGGGAAAGTATTACCTCTCGTCAGTTTATAGTGGTCCAGAGACAGCATCAGGATCAGTAACCGGTTATTCTGATAGCTGTAGTCACGAAAGCAGTGGTGTCATGTTGGCTGCGGAACTTGCTCTCTCTCTATCTCTTTAAGGAAAATTCATCCAAAGAGACACAAGTGGTATCAGTATCACTGTGCAGTATCTCAAGGCAGACCCCATGGGCATTAGCTGGAGGGTCCTAGCAGTCAGGAAACTCTCCTAAGCTTTCTTCTGACTGAGTTAAACTGGATGCCTCGGGTCCAGACCCTTAGCAGACACGAAGCAGCAGCTGACTTAGCAAGCACTGCTCCTTGGTTTGGGATATAAATGTGATCTTACGCAGACTGAACTGTGAGCCGTCTCTTGGCCCCGGTTCAGGACTTCCTCTGACTTCTTGCTACTCTATTTTTAATGAAGGAATTTTAGCCTATCGGAGAGGAAGTCAAATTGTTTGAGGAAAACAATCGAAAAGTCACTAAATAACCATTCGCTTTCCGCCTGTAAAGAGGGTCCAAGGGCAGCGTGTCGTGCTGGCTGAGATTTTTTGGAGTGATAGAGCGCGGACGTCCTTCTTTTCGAGAAGCGCCGGACTCTGAGCTGGTTTTCTTTTTTCTTAATATCGACATTACATTAATCAGACAGGCAAAAATAAGTTCTGTTTAATTGAAATGTGGCATCAAGTGTAGAAATTTTATATATAAATGCTTTAATGAAAGAATACAAATAAAGTACCTTATTGAACCCTCTGTGCTCCAAATAGCTCTACCAGGAGGCAGACATGTTGTTTAGAATCTTGGGTCAGATCTATGTTCACCTGAACCAAGGTGAGTGAAGTTCTGAGCCAAGATTCTAAACAACATATCTGCCCCCTGGGCGAACTATATGGAGTAAAGATTCTAACCAACATGTCTGCTCCCTGAGAGAACTATATGGAGTAAAGATTCTAACCAACATGTCTGCCCCCTGGGCGAACTATATGGAGTAAAGATTCTAACCAACATGTCTGCTCCCTGAGAGAACTATATGGAGTAAAGATTCTAACCGACATGTCTGCCCCCTGAGAGAACGATATGGAGTAAAGATTCTAACCAACATGTCTGCCCCCTGAGAGAACGATATGGAGTAAAGATTCTAACCAACATGTCTGCCCCCTGAGAGAACGATATGGAGTAAAGATTCTAACCAACATGTCTGCTCCCTGAGAGAACAATATGGAGTAAAGATTCTAACCAACATGTCTGCCCCCTGAGAGAACTATATGGAGTAAAGATTCTAACCAACATGTATGCCCCCTGAGAGAACTATATGGAGTAAAGATTCTAACCAACATGTCTGCCCCCTGAGAGAACTATATGGAGTAAAGATTCTAACCAACATGTCTGCCTCCTGAGAGAACTATATGGAGTAAAGATTCTAACCAACATGTCTGCCCCCTGAGAGAACGATATGGAGTAAAGATTCTAACCAACATGTCTGCCCCCTGAGAGAACTATATGGAGTAAAGATTCTAAACAACATGTCCGCCCCCTGAGAGAACTATATGGAGTAAAGATTCTAACCAACATGTCTGCCCCCTGAGAGAACTATATGGAGTAAAGATTCTAACCAACATGTCTGCCTCCTGAGAGAACGATATGGAGTAAAGATTCTAACCAACATGTCTGTCCCCTGAGAGAACTATATGGAGTAAAGATTCTAACCAACATGTCTGCCCCCTGAGAGAACTATATGGAGTAAAGATTCTAACGAACATGTCTGCCCCCTGAGAGAACTATATGGAGTAAAGATTCTAACCAACATGTCTGCCCCCTGAGAGAACTATACGGAGTAAAGATTCTAACCAACATGTCTGCCCCCTGAGAGCACTATATGGAGTAAAGATTCTAACCAACATGTCTGCCCCCTGAGAGAACTATATGGAGTAAAGATTCTAACCAACATGTCTGCCCCCTGAGAGAACTATATGGAGTAAAGATTCTAACCAACATGTCTGCCCCCTGAGAGAACTATAAGGAGTAAAGATTCTAACCAGCATGTCTGCCCCCTGAGAGAACGATATGGAGTAAAGATTCTAACCAACATGTCTGCCCCCTGAGAGAACTATATGGAGTAAAGATTCTAACCAACATGTCTGCCTCCTGAGAGAACTATATGGAGTAAAGATTCTAAACAACATGTCTGCCCCCTGAGAGAACGATATGGAGTAAAGATTCTAACCAACATGTCTGCCCCCTGGGCGAACTATATGGAGTAAAGATTCTAAACAACATGTCTGCCCCCTGAGAGAACTATATGGGGTAAAGAAGGCTCAATAAGATACTTTATTTGTATTCTTTCACTCGAGAGTTTCATCTACACTTCTTTCAATTAAACATAAGTTAATTATTTGCAACAGTTGTCCTTTAAATATATATATATATCCTTATCCTGTGTTAACATTACTTCACCATTTGTAGCCATATACCGGTAATACATTTCTGCCCACCTGCCTTGGAGCTCTCTATGGGCTCAAGTGCCAAGAACTCCTGCCATCCCATAATATGGACCAGCATGCACCTGACCACTGCTCTTCGTAACGGATACCCCCATTCTCTGTTTTTACAGCTCTTTCTCATTGATTGGTGTCGGAATTCTTTGAAAAAAAAAAAAAGTTGAAAGCTAAATTCAGAATATATAACACTGCACCCTGGGAGAAGCTTAACTATACAATAACAACAAAGTGTTTAACCAAGAAGGTTACATGGAGATATGGGGGTCCTTTTATAAAAATCTATTTTAGGGCAATTTTCTAAAAGTGACCAAAATAGCAGGGACATTCCATTGGTTTCTATGGTAACTGCTCCACTTTTAATACTTTGCCTCCTGGAATATACCTCTTTTGAACAACCCCCTTGTCCAGAAGACACACAATTTTATGGTCCTCACTTTATCCTCCTCACGAAGCTGAAGGGGCTGAGTTGACCCTGCCAGGAATTGAATCAGCAACTTTGAGAATCAAAGAGATTTTACAGTGAATAAGTCAGCCCACTGAGTCATCTGAATGGCATGGCCTTGTGATAAATATATCATTTGTTTTATCCTTTAGAATAATTACAATCATTCCAAAGTATTTTATTTGACTTTTCTGATGTGTCAGCGTAAAAGGTTGACCGTTATTTGCAGCGGGGCTTCTAAATATTTATTAAAGAGCCCAAAGTGTGAGGCTGCCATTTCTGCATTATTACATCTCCTTTTTACCAGATATGCCGGTTTCTGTAAATATTTATCAAGTTAGCGGTGAATTTACAGAGAGATTCTTCACGCACTCCAAGATCTTTGGTGATCATTATTTTTTAAGGCACAAATTATACGACATTTAAAGAAATATATTATTTGTGTATATTGTGGATTCTTAAACCTTTAGTCAGCGTTCCATGTACATCCCACTGATCCCTGAGCTTTTCTGATATATAAGGATTTTTTAAAAAACGGATTACAGTTTTGCAAACTCCAGACGAGTGAGTGTTTGTATATTTTTAAGTAGACTACACTATTTTGTGTGCTCTTTTTGTGCTAAATCTGCACCAATATTGAAAAGTGAAATATAATGTAGACATTTTCAAAATGTCATTATTGGTATCACGTGTTATTTGATGGACTTATCTTTTATGCAGTTAGAAACTCTATTAAAGGACAACTGTAGGAAAAACGTAAGTACTGTTTAATTGAAAGATTGTATCGAGTTTCGAAATGTTAAATAGAAATGTTTTAATGAAAGAATATAAATAATGCACCTTATTGAGCCCTCTTTGCTCTGTATAGCTCTAATAGGGGGCGGACATGTTGTTTAGAATCTTGGTTTTAATGAAGGAAGATCTGACCCAAGATTCTAAACAACATGTCTACCCCCTGTTACAGTTAAACAGAGCAAAGAGGTCTCAATAATGTACATTATTTATATTCTTTCATTAAAGCTTTTGCTATGCAAACTACCTACACTAGATGCAATCTTTCAAATAAACATTAGTTATTTTTTTTGCTACAGTTGTACTTTAAAGGTTTGATTATATAATGTGCCCTAAAGCTTGCGGCAGAGTAAAAAAGAGTGAATGTTAGAACACAAAAAAACACAATATAAAGTGACAATACATTGTACAACAAAGCACTTAATAAAACATCCAAAATAGTAATACTACCCAAGGTAATGTCAATTCTCTTTACTGTAGTGTTAAATTCCACAAAAAAGTCACACACATTGTGTCCACGTATCCCAAGTTCCATTAATATCTCAAAATCATGTTGGGACATAATCAGTTAGAAGCAGGTGTATCCATTTTTTCACAAATACTCCACGCGTCTGTAAGACACTATGGAAGAGCAAAACAGACATATCTCCTTCTAAATGATTATGTACTCCTCAGCTATGGATGGCCTCAGCTATGGATGGCCTCAGCTATGGATGGCTCTTAGTTATGGATGGCCCTTAGTTATGGATGGCCTCAGCTATGGATGGCCTCAGCTATGGATGGCCCTTAGTTATGGATGGCCTCAGCTATGGATGGCCTCCGCTATGGATGGCCCTTAGTTATGGATGGCCTCAGCTATGGATGGCCCTTAGTTATGGATAGCCAATGGAGAGTATCTGTCATTAAATCATTGTGGATGCTGTGTAGCCACAATACAACGGGCCAACCACCTATGATCCTCAGGCATCTCATGCTAAGCCCCCTGAATCCAATAAGGTCAACAAGAGCAAATGTCAACGGACCTCAATGTGCCTGGGAGGGGAGGCTGGTGCTGTGGAATATTTCATGGAAAAAGACCTTCCTTATAATTATGATATTGTCCCAACTTATCTTTAATAAAACAAACAAAACAAATAAAAACAACAACAACAGAAAAATCTCTTGCTAAACCGCTTATGGATGATGCTGCAGATCCTGTTATTGGGTAATCATTTGGGGAATTTATTTTCCGTGGCATGGGGACTATTTTGAGGCATGAAGGCATTCTTGTGGTTTAGTAAATATGATCACGCGGCGATTCCCATTGACAATTGTTCCTGTATGCAAGGATCTATTTGTAGGCACACCAGCGTTGGACAATTCCCAGGCTGCCATACACTGGGCTACCATATAAAGGAGAATGCTGAGAAAATATATATGTGTAAAGATTTCCACAGTCTTGAAAGTAGTTCAATGTTACACATGCAGAAATTGGTGCCTCCGTCTGACAGGTTTAGAAACATAAATCATAGCTTTCTCAGCAAATTGCCAAAGCCCTTCCTCTCCCATCCCATGTGTTGAACCTAGATGCTCTGTTATATTAACACCTATATTTTATCATCCTTCTAAAAACCATAAAACCTACCCTAGCCTCGTACACCGACAACCCCCTCCTCCCCATCTCTCTACTACTTCTGTTTGTTTGTGTTATTCTGTATGTTCTAAGGGCTCTGGTGGGAATCTTCACCATCTTGCATTTGAAGGGAATCAAAATTGGGGAGACTGGTCAAGCTATACCCCCTGATTTTTCTCTGTTACACTAGACAGCACTACTTTGAGATCCATGTCACCTCCGTCCAGTCGTGCATCTTGATTTTGTGCTGCCCTAGGCAGACAAAATTCGGGCACCCCCCCCCCCCACCCACGTTGCACACCTACGACATGCCCCATCACCCATGTTGCACACCCACGACATGCCCCATCACCCACATTGCACACACGTTAAATGCCCAATGACCCTATTACATGCCCCCATCGCCCACATTGCATACACACTACACACCCCATCACCCCCATTACATACCCCCACCATAGTCATTACATGCCCCCATCACCCCGATTAATTGTGAGGAGCTAACGCTTGCTGAACGGATGGGGAGGGAGCGAAAAGGTTTGAAGCACCAGAAGTGTGCTTTAACACGCTCTGGCAAAGTGCCGCCCTCTGGCAAAGTGGCGCCCTAGGTGAGTGCCTTGTTTGCCTTGCGAAAGATACACTACTGCCTCCGCCCCCTAAAGTCTCGACATTCCAGCATTAACCCACCAAGCTGTGTTTAGTTAGAGAAGCAAATCTAACAAGTATGCATGTTAACACATTTTTTCTGGTTGGTTGGCAAGGTACATCGGTCTGTGCCACCGTCAGAGGCGTCGCTAGGGGTGGGCTAAGGGGGCTGAAGCCCCGAATGTAATGATCAAAGCCCCGAGTCTCTGCAGCTCCGTGATAGCTCCGCCCCCTGACATCACACAGACAGTGTGTGAAAGCCCTACACTGATAGGAGGCTGAGTGATGTGTCAGCCAATCAGTGCAGAGCTTTTACACAGCATTATTACTGTGTGTGAAAGCCCTGCACTGATTGGCTGACACATCACTGAGCATCCTATCAGTGCAGGGCTTTTACACAGCATCATTACTGTGTGTGAAAGCCCTGCACTCATTGGCTGACACATCACTGAGCATCCTATCAGTGCAGGGCTTTTACACAGCATCATCACAGGGATGTGAAGGAAGCTCCACGTGGGACAGTGAGGCAGCTCTGAAGATATCCTTGCAGGCTGTCACCTTGTGGGAGATGCAGAGCAGGTCTATTCCCACTCAGGTAAGCTCTGGGTATGGTGGAGAGAAGGGAGGGTTGGGGGTCACTTATTTACATCCACCTTTGTGTATTTAAGCTATATATTGTAGGTTTGAGATTCCTTATTACAGGACTGCCAAACAGCACGTGAATGATTCATGTTACATATGTGTGTGTATATATATATATATATATATATATATATATATATATATATATAAAACATAAATCCTTCCTATGCTGTTTGGCAGTCCTGTAATAAGGAATCTCAAACCAACAATATATAGCTTAAATACACAAAGGTGGATGTAAATAAGTGATTTATGCTATATATATATATATATATATATATATATATATATATATATATATATATATATATATATTCATAAATCATTCCTATCCTGTTTAGCAGTCCTGTAATAAATAACGTCACACATGTGTGTTATGTGTATGTGTGACATGTTTTATTACAGGACTGCCAAACAGCATAGGAAGGATTTATGTTTATATCAGGGCTTGACAAATTTTATTTAGTTTTAGGAGCCAGCAAAAAAATTTAGGAGCCAGACAATGGCACATCAGAAAAGCATACATGCACACACCTCACAGACATCCAGTCAGTCACATACACAGCCAGTTACACACACACACACACACACACACCAGTCAGCAAGTTTTCTTTTTTTTTTTTTAAATAAAAAAATAATTCCTTAATGTGTCCCACATGTCACATGCACAGCCAGTTACATACATATTCACATACAACACATACACAGCCAGTTACATGCATACACACACAACACATACACAGCCAGTTACATACACACACAACACATACACAGCCAGTTACATACACACACAACACACACAGACAGTTACATGCACACACAGACAGTTACAAATATACACACACACACAACACATACACAGCCAGTTACATACATACACGCTCACACTGACATACACACACTGTCGCTCACACTGACATACACACACTGTCGCTCACACTGACATGCACACACTGTCGCTCACACTGACATGCACACACTGTCGCTCACACTGACATGCACACACTGTCACTCACACTGACATGCACACACTGTCGCTCACACTTACATGCACACACTGTCGCTCACACTGACATGCACACACTGTCGCTCACACTGACATGCACACACTGTCGCTCACACTGACATGCACACACTGTCGCTCACACTGACATGCACACACTGTCGCTCACACTGACATGCACACACTCTATCTCACTCTGACATGCACACACTCTCGTTCACACTGACATACACACACTCTCGTTCACACTGACATACACACACTCTCGCTCACACTGACATACACACACTCTCGCTCACCCTGTCATACACACACTCTTGCTCACACTGACATGCACACACACTCTTGCTCACACTGACATGCACACACACTCTTGCTCACACTGACATGCACACACACTCTCGCTCACACTGACATGCACACACACTCTCGCTCACACTGACATGCACACACACTCTCGCTCACACTGACATGCACACACTCTCGTTCACACTGACATGCACACACTCTCGCTCACACTGACATGCACACACTCTCGCTCACACTGACATGCACACACTCTCGCTCACACTGACATGCACACACTCTCGCTCACACTGACATGCACACACTCTCGCTCACACTGACATGCACACACTCTCGCTCACACTGACATGCACACACTCTCGCTCACACTGACATGCACATACTCACACTGACATGCACACACTCACTCACACTGACATGCACACACTCTCACTCACACTGACATGCACACACTCTCACTCACACTGACATGCACACACTCACACTGACATACACACACTCACACTGACATGCACATACTCACACTGACATGCACATACTCACACTGACATACACACACTCACACTGACATGCACACACTCACACTGACATGCACACACTGACACTGACATGCACATACTCACACTGACATGCACACACTCACTGACATGCACACACTCTCACTCACACTGACATGCACACACTCACACTGACATGCACACACTCACACTGACATACACACACTCATTCACACACTGTCAGGTTTTTAACTTACCTGCTGCAGGCATCTCTTTGCTTTGAGCTCAGTGTGAAGGAGGTCTTAGCCAATCATGGGAGGCTTCGGAACTCTCAGCCGATCAGGAGAGTTGAGAAGTCTCACCTGATTGGCTGAGACCTCCTTCAATCAAGCTCCCCTGGACACAAGAAAAAAAAAAAGACTGGTGCATAGAGCAGCAAAGTGCTGCCCCTGCCAGGATGCCGCCTGCGGCAGCTGCCCCATTAAAGGACCGGCCCTGTAAAGGCTCCTAAATTACAAAACTGGCATGAAGCTCAGAGCGGTGAGCATATATTGGTAAGTGCCCGTATGGTTCCATTTAAAAAACTAAAAAAGTCTCATGGGCTATAGCCCCAGATCTTTTGGAAACCTAGCAACGCCTCTGGCCACCGTGCATGTGTAATAGAGCTGACCTGCCCCCTACAGGCCATATCCCCTGTCACCCCATGTCTCCCAACAATAACAATGAGCCCAACAACAAGATACAAAGTAAACAGCAAAGTCTCTTCCAGGCAGACATTTAAAGGCAGGCAGGAGTTATCAGGCTGTAGTCGCAATCGGAAGATGTCCAGCAGTGTTATCATCTCAAAATGGAAAAGAAACAGTGGGACCTTGGCACACCCATCTTACAGTCAAAAATCCTAACGTAGAAACAAGGCCAAAGCGACACAACTATGCAGGAGAACACAGGAACTGAGGTGCAGGAAAAACGGCAGCGGAGGCTCTGGATTGATGAGACAAATTTGTAAATATTTGGTTGTAGCAGAAGGCAACAAAGGACAGGAGAGCGGTATGAGAATGAGTGTCTGCCGACAACATTGAAGTATGGTGGGGGTTCCTGGCAAGGTTGCATTTCTGCAAAATAAGTCGGGGAGTTGATCAGAATGAATGGTCAGTTCAATGCTGACAAGTGAAGATACTTATCCATCAGGAAAAACCACCACAGAGGCATCAGATGATGCCCCAAATGTATTCTGCAGACTGACAACAACCCCCGAACACACAGCCAGATTTGTTAAGAACTGTCTCCAGCCACACAGTCACATACTCACACTGACACATATACACACAGTCACACATATACACAGTCACATACTCACACTGACACATATACACACAGTCACACATATACACAGTCACATACTCACACTGACACATATACAAACAGTCACACATATACACAGTCACATACTCACACTGACACATATACACACAGTCACACATATACACAGTCACATACTCACACTGACACATATACACACAGTCACACATATACACAGTCACATACTCACACTGACACATATACACACATTCACACATATACACAGTCACATACTCACACTGACACATATACACACAGTCACACATATACACAGTCACATACTCACACTGACACATATACACACAGTCACATACTCACACTGACACATACTCACACTGACACATATACACACAGTCACACATATACACAGTCACATACTCACACTGACACATATACACACAGTCACACATATACACAGTCACATACTCACACTGACACATATACACACAGTCACACATATACACAGTCACATACTCACACTGACACATATACACACAGTCACACATATACACAGTCACATACTCACACTGACACATATACACAGTCACATACTCACACTGACACATATACACACAGTCACACATATACACAGTCACATACTCACACTGACACGTATACACACAGTCACACATATACACAGTCACATACTCACACTGACACATATACACACAGTCACACATATACACAGTCACATACTCACACTCACACATATACACACAGTCACACATATACACAGTCACATACTCACACTCACACATATACACACAGTCACACATATACACAGTCACATACTCACACTGACACATATACACACAGTCACACATATACACAGTCACATACTCACACTGACACATATACACACAGTCACACATATACACAGTCACATACTCACACTGACACATATACACACAGTCACACATATACACAGTCACATACTCACACTCACACATATACACACAGTCACACATATACACAGCCACATACTCACACTGACACATATACACACAGTCACACATATACACAGTCATACATATACACAGTCACATACTCACACTGACACATATACACACAGTCACACATATACACAGTCACACATATACACACAGTCACACATATACACAGTCACATACTCACACTCACACATATACACACAGTCACACATATACACAGTCACATACTCACACTGACACATATACACACAGTCACACATATACACAGTCACATACTCACACTCACACATATACAAAACAGTCACACATATACACAGTCACATTCTCACACTGACACATATACACACAGTCACACATATACACAGTCACATACTCACACTCACACATATACACACAGTCACACATATACACAGTCACATACTCACACTGACACATATACACACAGTCACACATATACACAGTCACATACTCACACTGACACATATACACACAGTCACACATATACACAGTCACATACTCACACTGACACATATACACAGTCACATACTCACACTGACACATATACACACAGTCACACATATACACAGTCACATACTCACACTGACACGTATACACACAGTCACACATATACACAGTCACATACTCACACTGACACATATACACACAGTCACACATATACACAGTCACATACTCACACTCACACATATACACACAGTCACACATATACACAGTCACTTACTCACACTGACACATATACACACAGTCACACATATACACAGTCACATACTCACACTCACACATACACACAGTCACACATATACACAGTCACCTACTCACACTGACACATATACACACAGTCACACATATACACAGTCACATACTCACACTCACACATATACACACAGTCACACATATACACAGTCACATACTCACACTCACACATATACACACAGTCACACATATACACAGTCACATACTCACACTGACACATATACACACAGTCACACATATACACAGTCACATACTCACACTGACACATATACACACAGTCACAAATATACACAGTCATACATATACACAGTCACATACTCACACTGACACATATACACACAGTCACACATATACACAGTCACACATATACACACAGTCACACATAAACACAGTCACATACTCACACTCACACATATACACACAGTCACACATATACACAGTCACACACTCACACTGACACATATACACACAGTCACACATATACACAGTCACATACTCACACTCACACATATACACACAGTCACACATATACACAGTCACATACTCACACTGACACATATACACACAGTCACACATATACACAGTCACATACTCACACTCACACATATACACACAGTCACACATATACACAGTCACCTACTCTCACTGACACATATACACACAGTCACACATATACACAGTCACATACTCACACTCACACATATACACACAGTCACACATATACACAGTCACCTACTCACACTGACACATATACACACAGTCACACATATACACAGTCACTTACTCACACTGACACATATACACACAGTCACACATATACACAGTCACATACTCACACTCACACATATACACACAGTCACACATATACACAGTCACCTACTCACACTGACACATATACACACAGTCACACATATACACAGTCACATACTCACACTCACACATATACACACAGTCACACATATACACAGTCACATACTCACACTCACACATATACACACAGTCACACATATACACAGTCACATACTCACACTGACACATATACACACAGTCACACATATACACAGTCACATACTCACACTCACACATATACACACAGTCACACATATACACAGTCACATACTCACACTGACACATATACACACAGTCACACATATACACAGTCACATACTCACACTCACACATATACACACAGTCACACATATACACAGTCACATACTCACACTGACACATATACACACAGTCACACATATACACAGTCACATACTCACACATATACACACAGTCACACATATACACAGTCACATACGCACACTGACACATATACACACAGTCACACATATACAAAGTCACATACTCACACTCACACACATACACACAGTCACACATATACACAGTCACATACTCACACTGACACAAATACACACAGTCACACATATACACAGTCATACATATACACAGGCACATACTCACACTGACACATATACACACACAGTCACACATTTACACACCAACAATTTATTATACTCTCACACATACTTCCAATCTGCCGCTTTTACACAGATTCAGCACCCCCTAACATGACCAGGGCTGGGAGCAAGCAAAATGGCTCCCAGCCCAATTCTACATACAGGCTACGTGCCCTTGCCCCCTATATAAGGAGTCTAATTTATTATGTTGGGGGCCAGGACAAGTAGCCCTGGCCCCCTCTGTACATAGAATGAGGCTGAGAGCCATTTGACCATCTCCCAGCATTGGTCATGTTAGGCTAGTAGCCCTGGTCCCCTATATAATGAGTTATACCCCCCTGGGGGGCAGGAGTACATAGAATGAGGCTGAGAGCCATTTGACCATCTCCCAGCATTAGTCATGTTAGGCTAGTAGCCCTGGTCCCCTATATAATGAGTTATACCCCCCTGGGGGGCAGGAGTACATAGAATGAGGCTGAGAGCCATTTGACCATCTCCCAGCATTGGTCATGTTAGGCTAGTAGCCCTAGTCCCCTATATAATGAGTTAGACCCCCTGGGGGGGCAGGAGTACGTAGAATGAGGCTGAGAGCCATTTGACCATCTCCCAGCTTTGGTCATGTTAGGCTAGTAGCCCTGGCACCCAGTGTATTTTATACAGCTTTCCCAGCCACATTTCTTAAAATGAGAAGGGGTCCAGGCTTCCTGTTTTGACCCCCCCATATGTGTAATTTTTAATGTGGGGGTCAGGGATACTTGACCTTGAACCATGATTATTTTAGGGGTCCAGCCGGGGATATTTCTTTCTTTGTTTATTATTTATTTATAAGGATCTGTAAGAAGACCCCAAAGTGGCCAAACAAGTACACTAGAGTCTGTGTCAAGGTTTATAAAAGTCCATGGAAGCTTACATTGTGTCACCGGCAGATAAGAACTATTCAGTCCCTCTAGTCCAGTCATGTCCAAAGTCCGGCCCGCGGGCCAGTTGCGGCCCGTCCTTTACTTCCATACGGCCCCAGAGACACGGCTGATCAATGTCTCTCTCTGAAAAAAAAAAAAAGCTTGCAGGCAGAGACGGAGGTGAGAAGGGATCGGAAGATCCCCCCCCACCATCGCTCTGCCTGCCAGGATGCACGGGGAGCCGAACAGGCAGCACGGAGAAACCTCCGTGCTGCCTGTTCGGCTCCCCGTGCAGTGTGCCGACACGGAAGTGCCGACAGGTCACGTGACCGGCGCGCTGACGTCATACGCGCGCCGGGTCACGTGACCTATCGGCACAACCACCTGTGAGACGAACAGGCAGCATGGAGAAGACCATGCTGCCTGCCACTAGCCACCAGGGAAAGGTAAGTGCTGGGGACTGGGGAGATTGGGGGAAAGTACTGGGGAAAGAGTCAGGGGCTTATTAATGATAAGGTAACACTGACATATTATTGGGCAAATTAGCTGGGGAATATTAATGGCAACTAACACTGGTATATTACTGGGCAAATTGGCTGGGGCATATAAAATGGCAAATAACTGGCATATTACTGGGCAAATTGGCAGGGGCATATAAAATGGCAAATAACTGGCATATTACTGAGCAAATTAGCTGGGGCATATAAAATGGCAAATAACTGGCATACTACTGGGCAAATTGGCAGGGGATATTAAATGGCAAATAACTGGCATATTACTGGGCAAATTGGCAGGGGATATTAAATGGCAAATAACTGGTATATTACTGGGCAAATTGGCAGGGGATATTAAATGGCAAATAACTGGTATATTACTGGGCAAATTGGCTGGGGCATATAAAATGGCAAATAACACTGGCATATTACTGGGCAAATTGGCAGGGGCATATTAAATAGCAAATAACACTGGCATATTACTGGGAAAATTGGCAGGGGCATATTAAATGGCAAATAACATTGGCATATTATTGGGAATATTGGCAGGGGCAAATTAAATGGCAAAAAACACTGGCATATTACTGGGAAAATTGGCAGGGGCATATTAAATGGCAAATAACATTGGCATATTATTGGGAAAATTGGCAGGGACATATTAAATGGCAAATAACACTGGCATATTACTGGGAAAATTGGTAGGGGCATATTAAATGGCAAATAACACTGGAATATTATTGGGCAAATTGGCTGGGGCATATTAAATGGCATATAACACTGGCATATTATTGGGCAAATTGGCCGAGAGAACCATGCATGGGAAGGGAGAAGAGAGAGACATAAATGGAATGGTAGAGGAGAGACAGACAGACATGGGTTCGCAGAGGAGAGACAGACAAATATGGGATGGCAGAGGAGAGACAGACAAACATGGGATGGCAGAGGAGAGACAGACAGATATGGGATGGCAGAGGAGAGACAGACAGATATGGGAAGGGTTAGTTGTGTTCCTGACATATATTTCAGCATCTTGTGTTGTTGTTTTTTTTCATCTGGCCTTCAGATATGAAAGGCAGAGTGATTTTACTACTGTTTAGAATTGTCATTCAAATTGTTTGCAATAAAGTTTGCATAAAATAGTTCATTTGTACTTAATTTTAACTGTCAGGCAAAATGGTCGGCCCTCACGCATGTTCACTTCATCAAGTCTGGCCCTCTTTGAAAAAAGTTTGGACACCACTGCTCTAGTCTGTTCATACAACATGGTTAAATTGTCCATCGTGGACCCCAGTAAATGTCCAGCACAAACAATATTGATGCTGACCCCTAGGACAGAGCACCATGAATGATGCCACTAGGGTCCAGAGGCCCCCCTTGTGGTTAAGCAAAGAAGTGAAGACTAATTTCCCCATATATCCACAACCTGTGCATTATTTGACCCTCATTGCCTAATGGCTGCTTTCTCCAGGGCTGAGATATATCTTTATCTAATTGCCATTTTGTATCTTTCTATAAAGGAATCAGAAGCTAAGTGGCCAAGGATCAGTCATGAAACCGGCAAATATATAAGCATAAAATAAAGGAAAACACAGGAGCAGAGATCATGGGAATTCCACGGAGCAACTCATAGGAGCACCGAGAAAGTGCAAAGGTCATAGGAAACACAGCCTAGCCTGGGAAAGGCACATGGAATGTTAGCGACAGGAAAAGGCCAATCAAACTAGCAATGGACAGGTAAGTCAAGAACACAGCAAGCACAGGAAATAGGTTTCTGTGCTCCCCTGACTCAGTCATGGTTACCCAGAATCCCTTGCAATGGTTAACACACTGCAAAATTGGAGATTTATATGGGAAAAGCAGGACTTAACAAGTAGACCGACAATGTAGTAGAGCAGCAGGAAATGCTAGCAGAATGCTTGGTTGTATAGGGAGAGGTCCTGGCAGAATGCTTGGTTGTATAGGGAGAGGTATTAGCAGAATGCTTGGTTGTATAGGGAGAGGTATTAGCAGAATGCTTGGTTGCATAGGGAGCGGTATTATCAGAATGCTTGGTTGTATAGGGAGAGGTGTTAGCAGAATGGTTGGTTGCATAGGGAGAGGTATTAGCAGAATGCCTGGTTGTATAGGGAGAGGTATTGGCAGAATGCTTGGTTGTATGGGGAGAGGTATTGGCAGAATGCTTGGTTGTATAGGGAGAGGTATTAGCAGAATGCATGGTTGTATAGGGAGAGGTATTAGCAGAATGCTTGTTTGTATAGGGAGAGGAATTAGCAGAATGCTTGGTTGTATAGGGAGAGGTATTAGCAGAATGCTTGGTTCTATAGGGAGAGGTATTAGCAGAATGATTGTTTGTATAGGGAGAGCTTGTATAGCTTGGAAGAAAGAAAGAGACAGGGGGGATATGATCGAAACATTTAAATACATAAAGGGAATCAACACCGTAAAGGAGGAGAGTATAATTTAAAACAAGATACACAAGAGAACATAGTCTTAAATTAGAGGGACAAAGGATTAAAAGTAATATCAGGAAGTATTACTTTATTGAGAGAGTACTGGATACATGAAATATTCTTCCAGCGGAAGAGGTTAATACAGGTGATGGGATAGGAATAAAGCTACCCCAGGTATTGGATGAAGCCAGGAACTAATGAATTGATTCAAAACATTTAAAGCAGAAATTAGGCACACTAGACTGTGTGTCCTGCAGAGCGTCCTCTATAGCACTTTTCATAGGACCTTCTCACCATGGATGACTACTCTGAGAGTACAGTAACCCACAACATGGAAAAGCTTGACAGCAACACATCCAGCCGCTCACATAGCTACAGCTGAGTCTGTTGAAACATATTTGGAAAACCAAGTACTTATTGATAACCTTTACTGCTATTTTAACCTCTTGCATGCTGGAGGTGTGCAGCGAAATGCCTGTCTCTACGATGACACTCTTATGACAATCTTCATCTGGCACAAAAGCGAGCACATGACCGGCAAAGTAAACCAAAAATATAAATATGGACTGACGTAGAGCTGATCAGCACCTTTTTTTCCCCTTTAAGAAAGTTTCTGGGTATATAATAAAAAAAAATGTCCTCTATCTGCTTATGCTATGTATTACATGAAGCCGAGAGTAGAGTGAAATTATTACTTTTATTATCTTTCCGCCATTAACCCGTCACGACGAATTATTACATTTTTATTTAAACAGCTGCCTTTAAATGAATTAACCCTTTCTTTTTTTCTGTATCCTTCCCCTTTTTCATATTTGAAATTCTCAACAAACACTAAATTAAGAATAAAAAAATAAAATAAACGAAAATAAATGACTGGCTGGCCACTGACCTTGTGAATGTTGTATGTTTGCAATCCAATGGCTATTTTATCCATGGCTAAGAATGGACATATCAGGAGGCATCCTCCCCACCCCCCCACCCCCATTTTTGGATGGCCCCTTTTCATGGGTCAAAAGATTAGGAATCGAGGGTGGGCCGGATCCTTGTTGGACATTTAATCATGTAATATTTTTTTCCTCCCTGCCACTCTAAGTGTTTTTTTTTTTTTTTTACAGGTGTAACCTTTCCCCATCTGAACAACTTAGAGGTTTGGGGCTAGTCCACATTGCTACTTGTATTGGGAATAATTCCTTTTTTTCCCAAATAAATGTACATTATTGAGTTAACGCTGTAGTAATAGTGGTGCTTTAACTCGCACCTACTACTTTTGGGGAACTGTATATGTGATTTAATGGGCATCATTGAAAATAGTCCACCATGGCGTTAGATATTCGAACTGGAAACTGCAAGTTGCTTTAATCAGTCACTTAACCAGAATCTCATCCTGCTGAATGTGTTATGAATGAATGTTATGTTTAGGAATAAGGAATACATACACAGTGAGGCATGGCCGTGGGGGAAAATGATAAGGCGAAACACTAGCCTATCTATTGCTTGACAGCTATAACAGGGCGATTAAGAGATTGGAGGCTTGATTAATGAGATACGGATGGGGGCTATAGACATAGATGGTCAGAGACCCCCCTCCTGGATATATTCTGCTACCCCATGTGATGCTCATGTGAAAGGAACACAAACGTCCCACAATCCTTTAAAATCCCCGTCAGCAAATTGAAATCTCCGCCTCCCAGACATTAAAGCTTCTGCCGAAGACGAGGAACAAACAGCGCAGTGTTTGCTCGGAAAAAAAAACAACACCCAGAAATGAGTCTGAAACAATGATTTTATAGGAAATTAGAGGTTGTTTGGGAAGACAATTTACTATTTGTTTTAGAATTTCAGACACCCTGGTTTCCTGTCTGCCCGTCAGTGTGTTATATACTTGGCTATGCACTACTAATCAGGGTTAGAATAGAATTATAATAGAAACCATGATGTGAAAATTGCCCCAACCGCTCCTACCAACTTCAACAAGCAACACTTCACCACCAGTGCACTTTTTACCATGCCAGCTTTGCCCCCAAACAGCTTGTCAGTGCCAACCTTGAACTCAAACAGTTTTTCAGGGCCATCTTTGCACCCAAACAGATTGTCAATGCCCCAAAAAAGACGGTCAGTTCCAGGTCAATCTTCACACAGCTTGTCAGTGCACTCCTTGCCCCCTTAGTTTCTCAGGCCCTACCATGCCCCCAAACAGCTGTGCAGTGCCACTCTTGCCCCCAAACAGTATTGAGGAGAGCCAGGTAGATGTGTTTTTCTCCCCCATGAATCCAGCATTCAGGAAGGATGTATGATGTAATTTCCTAAGTGCTGGATCGATGTGCAAACATTGATTGCCCAGGCCCACTAGAGGTGCCTGTTACGGTAGTGACTCCTGTGACCATAATTGTTTTGGGGTCAAAGATGCCCACGCTGTTTGGGGACAAGGATGCCTCCATCAAAATATCTGCCACTTGCTTTGCCACCTTTTCTTTAAAAAAAAAAAAAAATATTGGGCAAGCGATTGCCTCATATACTTGGCACACTGGCATCAAAACCCATGTTTTACTTTCCCGATGGTACCATGATTGTCATCCCAGCTGGATGGCATCCATTTTTGGGGTTTGCACTGTGCACAAGTGTCCATGAGACATACAGAGAGTCTAAAAGTGTACAAACTAAACTCCAGACACACGGTACAGCCTGAAGCTCAATCTCACGCAATGACATAACCCCACCCCTTTTGGCTCCACCCCCTGCGCATCCTGGGGTCCTTTCTCAGCATGTAGGCAGGTATGCCTATTATCTGGATGTGTTGTTAACCCCATTGTACAGATTTTACACTTTTATAAATAATAATAATTATGTTTAGGCGCATGGACATCCGTGACAATGTTATCATTCATTGGGTGGTCCATGGGCAGAGGGGGTTAATCTAGATTTGTTTCACCAGTATAGCCCCTTCAGGAATGACGCAGTTTCATGCTAGTGTATTTGATACCTTGGTGAAGGTCCCTGCCATCTAAGAAGGGTGTATAGGGGTACAAAACCACAGGGACAGTGTTACTGATCCCACCTGAGATCCTGCAGGATCTGCTACGTCCTATAGCTGCCCAGATGACTTTACCTTAGGGCAGATAGGCCATGTTTTTGCCCGGGGACATATAACTTTGACTTGCTTCTCTGCAATGCGTGATTCTGCAGGAAGTCCGTTGTGTCTGTGAATAACCGTGTGTACCTTCATACATGGGAGACCACCAGGTGGCAGAATGAGCAATACAACATACAATATCCATGGTCATGTACTAAAAAAAACGCAAATATATTTTATGTGCAAAACTATTTTTGCGCCTTGCTCCTATTGCGATGTACTAAACATGTAACACTCCAATAGTACACACGCACATACTGCGAATAAAAACAGGCAAGTTTGCGAATATTTTTTCTACCTCTTTTGATAGCGCTCGCTAAAAGCTGCGGTCATTTTCACACGCAAAAAATAATTATTTTTCACAAAATATTCGCGAAACTCTTTTGCGTGCGCAAATCTAATCGCAATTTATTAGCGCAACCGGAAAAATGCGCGCTAAATAAAAATAAACGGAAGTGGCGCAAATCAGGGAAAAAAAAGTTACAAACAGTCGCACATTGCTCCTTACTCATGTTTCACCTACTTTTATTCCCCATTGCACTTGTTTAGTACATGACCCCCATAGTGTAGTATGCATGTCTCAATCTCTGGATCATAATCTAAGATAACATGTGATTAAAATGCAGTATTTAGGCCGGACGCATGTTTAAACCCCCGCAAGATATTCTCCTCTATGACTTATAGAAACGGATGATGACAGGAGAGATGAGCCTGTTTTGCCATTGCGACAGCCCATCCTCAATATTAAAGCACAAATGTAATTTAGTTCCAACAAAAGACAGCTCATAGTGGAAACCTGGAAGAGAATCTTAATGCATCAGCATATCAAGACATCTTGGACAATGCTATTCATCCAACTTTGTGGGAACAGTTTTGGGGAAGGCCCTTTTCTATTCCAGCCCCATTGCACAGAGCAAGGTCCATAGATACATGGATGGATGGGCCTGGTGTGGAAGAACTTGGCTGGCCCGCACAGAGCCCTGACCTCAACCCCATCAAACACCTTTGGGATGATGTGGAAAGGAGACTGACAGCCAGACCATCTCATCCAACATCAGTACCTGACCTCACACATGGTCTACTGGATGAATGGGCAAAAATTCCCATAGAAACACCCCCAAAATCTTATGGAAACCCTTCCCAGAAGAGTGGAAGCTGATATAGCTGCACAGGGAGGACCAACTGCATTTTAATGTCTGTGTATTTGGAATGTGATGTCATACAAGTCCCTGTTGGTGTAATGGTCAGGTGTACCAAGACATTTGTCCATATAGTGTATTTGTCACTGCAAACCTGGCCATTGTTGCAATCTATGATTTAGCAGTGTTTGATCATGCACAGATTCCTAGCCGGAGAAGTTTACACAGGTCCCTGGATAATGTAGGGTTAATCCACCTTCATTTCAACTGCACTTACTTTTTTTTTTTTATTAAATAGACCCTGTTATGACTCCCATGATGCTCAGGCATACAACAGGTTAACACGTGATCGTGCCAGCCCCAGCCGCTGCAAGCCACCTGGCTGTTATAGTCAGCAGTTCCTGGGTCACTATAGGAGTTTAGTTGTAGGTCGTAACAGCTGGAGCGCCACAGGTTGGCTGTCACTGGCCTAGCGGCGGGAAGAAACAGCAGTATGTAAGCTCTAGAGAAAAATAACAATATCCTGCGGTGTTTGAATGGACGTGGAGCTGAGCAGACTGCAATAAAGTCAAGCTGAACCAACAATGACTATCACTCTCAGTCACTGCTAATGCAGCAGAACAACGGGAGGAGGTCATGGGCGGGGAGCCTGGTATATATTATATGGGGGTTATTCACTACACAGTGACTTGCGACTAATTTGCAGAGTTGCCGAATTTAGACTAAAATAGCCGAATTCAAACAAAAGAAAAATTGAGTAGGAGAATTTCTCCATCTCGGCTACTCTGGCCTACATTTTGCAACTCAGCTGTCAATTCACCCCAATTCACTCTTTAGTGCATGTATACCATCATATTGCACTCAGTAGCCATTATTATCCTTCTATCTTCTGGCGAATGAAGCTGTTCACGGTAGAGGCTTTGGGTGCTTTGCTTTTGGCTTTTCATTTAGTCAGCAGAGCATTACTGAACATATCTACGGATCCCCAGGCAAGGGACCTGACCTGTGTTCCCCACAGAAATACCTAGCATATAAATCCTGCAAAGGATTTTGGGTAAGCGTATGCAAATAAGGTTTTTATCCACTTGATACATGGACTCTTTGCTTAGCTTCTACACCTTTTAGGAGCTGGGCAAGGGCAAAGGTGCGCAGAATGCACAGTGGGGGCATCCACGTTTTGGTAGGGAGAAAAGGTTTAATCCCCATACAAGTCAAACGCGTTGGGCCTGAGATCTGTTACATTTATTCACCGCTGGTCCATCAGTCTAGCAGAGGCACCAAGATCTCCCAGAAAGAGGTATGAAAACATCGGTCATAAGGTAGAAAGATTTGTCAGCGGGTATACCGCTCTTAATAGGTATGGAGGTGCAAGTTGTACGATTCTGCCATCTTGGAGCACATTCCCCCTTCCGCATTGGAATCAACATTTGGCAACTTTTAGATAAATAACTTCTAGCAAAAATGGCAGTGAAACCAGGATGTAGTTCCAACGATCGATGGCCAAAATTCCCCATGGACAGAGGTAGGTCCACCAGAGCTGGATTTCTTTATTTTCATGGGAGTAGAATATATCCAGCGTTGCCAACAAGTAGACATGTAACTATTTAAAAGACAAAAAGTTGACCTGTGACTAGAGTTGAGCGGACACCTGGATGTTCGGCGCGTTCGGCCGAACTTCGGAAAAAAGTCTGGGTTCGGGGTCGAACTTGACCCCGAACTTGACCCCGAACCCGAACCCCATTGAAGTCAATGGGGACCCGAACTTTTGGCCACTAAAATGCCTCTAAAAAAGTCCTGTAGGGGTAGAGGGCTGCAAAATGAAGTAAAATGGGGGTAAGAGTAGGACAAGTGCCCTGCAAGCAAATATGGATAGGGAAATAACTTCAAATAACATAAAATACATACAAATTAAAAATACAGCTGAGCTATAAAATAGCACTAGATGGTATCTTTGATTTTAGCTTTGGAAGAACATAAATCTAAATCTAAAGCATGGCTGCCAGGAGGATGAACAGAATTATCCATTTGAGAGAGGGTTGGAGTGCAGGGTATTCTCTTTCAGTTTATACTAAGTGACCCATAGGTTGAGGAGGCGATGACCGTGGCGGTGTAGGTCGAAGCGGCGCTGGAGGAGGAGGAGGAGGTAGCCAGAATTTTTCAAAGTGCGCTGTAAGCACATTATTGGACTGTTCTATTTGACTCTCAGATATAAAGGGCACCGCAAGACGCAAATGTACTATTTACCACCCAAAACTATTAGAATATTTCAAAGTGCGCTGTAAGCACAGTATTTGACGGTTCTATTTGACTCTCAGATATGAAGTGCATCGCAAGACACAAATGTACTATTTACCACCCAAAACTATTAGAATTTTTCAAAGTGCGCTGTAAGCACAGTATTGGACTATTCTATTTGACTCTCAGATGTAATACATGTAATGCTATTGCTATTCTATAAACCGAAATAGAGTCCCCATTCATCCGAATAGGTCAAATGTATTCTATAAACCGAAAGTCTATAAACCGAATGTCTTTCGGTTTATAGACTCTCGGTTTATAGCCGAACCCCGAACTCCAACATGAACATACAATGGAATGTCCGTGTTCGGGTCCGGGGTCTGAATACCGTAATGTTCGGTACGAACCCGAACAGTGCGGTTCGGGTTCACTCAACACTACCTGTGACAAAATATGTCACCTTGCAAGCGATCCCTATAGACACTCTTGATACCCCAGAGAGATCTGATAGTTCTAATGTCTTAGTGACCAGAGAACCTTAGTCCATGTGAGCAGTCCCGAATATCAAACATACAAATCCACATTAAGTATAATCAACTTTTGCTGGTCCAAGTGGGACCAATTATGGGACTATCTTTTCTAGTTTAGTTAACCCAATAACCTCTTTTACATGGGACTAACCCTACTAGTTAGATAAATAACCTATTTCATGTTTGAGCAATCTCACTGGTTAGTCAAATAACCTCTTTCATATGGGACCAACCTTACTAGTTAGCCAAATAATGGCTTTCAAATGGGACCAACCTTTCTAGTTAGCCAAATAATGGCTTTCAAATGGGACCAAGTTACTAGTTAGCAAAAAAATGTCTTTCATATGGGACCAACCTTACCAGTTAGACAAATAATTGCTTTCATATGGGACCAACCTTACTAGTTACCCAAATAATTGCTTTGATGTGGGACCAACCTTACTAGTTAGCCAAATAATTGCTTTCATATGGGACCAACCTTACTAGTTAGCCAAATAATTGCTTGTATGTGGGGCCAACCTTACTAGTTATCCAAATAATTGCTTGGATGTGGGACCAACCTTACTAGTTAGCCAAATGATTGCTTTCATATGGGACCAACCTTACTAGTTAGCCAAATAATTGCTTTCATTTGGGACCAACCTTACCAGTTATACAAATAATTTCTTTCATATGGGACCAACCTTAGTAGTTACCAAAATAATTGCTTGGATGTGGGGCCAACCTTACTAGTTAGCCAAATAATTGCTTTCATATGAGACCAACCTTACTAGTTAGCCAAATAATTGCTTGGATGTGGGGCCAACCTTACTAGTTAGCCAAATAATTGCTTTCATATGGGACCAACCTTACTAGTTAGCCAAATTATTGCTTTCATGTGGGACCAACCTTACTAGTTAGCCAAATAATTGCTTTCATATGGGACCAATCTTACCAGTTAGACAAATAATTGCTTTCATATGGGACCCACCTTACTAGTTAGCCAAATAATTGCTTTCATTTGAGACCATCCTTACCAGTTAGACAAATAATTACTTTCATATGGGACCAACCTTACCAGTTAGCCAAATAGTTGCTTTCATATGGGACCAACCTTACCAGTTAGCCAAATAATTGCTTTCATATGGGACCAACCTTACCAGTTAGCCAAATAATTGCTTTCATATGGGACCAACCTTACTAGTTAACCAAATACCACTTTTAATGTGAAACCAATCCTGTGCCCAGTTTAGGCCTTCCCGACAGGGACCAATTTAATCAGTGGTTCACATAGACATAGTTATTTATCAAACTTGAAGCTGGTATAACCATTTTGCTTTTTCAGGTCAAGCTGCCTCTGTTATCTTTTTCATAATGAAATATGTGGGAAATAGTTTTAAGACCAATACAGCTATAAAAGATTTAGCATTTCTATTAAGAGTAACTTGTTTCTTTGGCTCGCCCCATCTGGCTCAAGAAATTTAATTTCGCCAAATCTGTCTGGATTTTTACTAACTAATTGTTTGAATAAGATCCCCCATTTTGTAAAGTAAAATGATTCCCACACCTGGAATGTAGTCTTTTACAAGAGAAAATGATTGGTAATTAAACCAAAAAACAAAAACCCTATACCATTGTATAAATAGAATTATAATAACAAAAGAAGCCAATCTATCATATCGTGGATCTGCAAGTTTAGTGGTTTGAAAAATATAAAAGACTTGGATGAAAAAAAAAAAAAAATATATATATATATATGGCCCAAACAATAAAAAAATCAAATCACGGGTCCTCACAAATGTGCAAAAAAGTTGAATTCACTCCATGTAAAAAAAATGTTTTTTTGGGCTCCTCTTGCGTCCTTTGTCAAGCTTTTTTTTTATTGTTTGGACCATAGTTAAAGTGACGGTACCGCATCCAGGAAATTGAAACATAAGAAGGTACTGCATGTTTTTTCGGGCTCCTCTTGCGTCCTTTGTCAAGCTTTTTTTTTATGGTTTGGACCATATTTAAAGTGACGGTACAGCATCCAGGCGATTGAAACATAAGAAGGTACTGCATGTTTGGCTGACTATATGGACCATTATATATATATATATATATATATATATATATATATAGGAATTTCTCAGTTTTTGTGATTATGTGAATTCCAGGTTTCTATAAGCCTGGACTCTTTGCACATCTTACATGAGGTTACCTTGTAGCAACTAAAACAACTTATGCAGTAATCACATCAAGACACAGAAAGAAAAATATCTGCAGAAAACGTGGATTGTCCTTACCTTACGGGCTGGAGCAGCCGTGACTGCTGGCCGTGGTCACAGCCATCTGAGCACATGATCTACTGGGAGGTGTGAGTTGGACCAGTCTTTATGTCAGCGGCACCTCCTTGACTTTTAACACGTCCTTATCACATCTTCGCTCGCCTCGTAGTGGCTGAGATAAAATACCTTCCCTTTGTAATCTCCCCCACTTTACATCCCGCGGAGTGTTGTAGAACACGAGAGCTTCAAGCATGGCATGCTGGGAGACCTGGCAAGGGATTGTTGACAATATCCAGAGTCCTATATGAGTGGGTGCATAAACTGCACCATGATCATAATGATGCCATTGTACAGCGCTGGTGAGACGTTCCAGAGATTTGCAGGCTCAATTCCTGCCAGGTTTAGTTCAGCACTCTTTTTTTATGAGGTTGACGAAATGAGTACCATTAAGTTGGGTAATAATTTGACCAATTTGACTTTGCCCAAGTGAGTGTGCTGAAGCACCTTGAGCACCATCAGGGAGGAAAAAAAAGCACTATTTAAGAGCTAGTTATTATTCTTAAAATGTTTCATTTAGTATCTGTCACGGAAGCCTTGGGCTCCTAGAGGGGCCTGAGGGCCAGCCTCCTCCCTACAGACTATGGCCCTGGCCTGAGAAGGGGTTACAACCACCCAGAAGACTGTGACCCTTGACCCCGATCCCCTTTCCCTGGTGCCCTTACCCAGTCTGCCAGCGGTTTTGTGGTATGTCGCCAACTTCACCAGCAGTACAGCCATGGAGCTCGAAAGGCTGATTGTGATCCGCTAAAGCTACCGAAGGCTGTCGCTTCTTCCCTGATGTCACCCTTTGGGGAGGAGGGAGGCAATTGTGTGAGGCATCCGGGATATGCTGGGCTTCTGTACAGTGGGATAAATTTGGAGCTAGAACTACAACCAGCTGTTGATCCTCCTGTAAGCATCAGCTGTTTGGATGGGAGGTAAGCAATCGTGAGAGGCATCCAGGGATATGCTGGGTTTGAGGCTGCGCAACTCAGGGGGCCCAGTATTCTGTTTCGTTATAGCAGGACATGGCACAACAGGGTGAAGGGGGGTGGCACCAGGCTGCTGGCCAGGGTGTTTGCATTGGCAGGGTCAGGGGGAGTGTGTTTGTAATGAAATTATGCTCCTATCTGATCCTTTGCCGCGTGTTGTGCATTAATGAGAAATTGGGCTCCGGCCTTCTGGCACTGGTACCCGTTATCTAGAGCTCTGTGTTGCACATTTTCGGCCTACGCAAAGTGGGATAGTTGAGAGACATGCTATTGCACACTAGTGATCTAGTGGGGGCAGTGCAGAAATCGGTGCAAGCAGGGTAAGGCAGTGAGGGAGCCTGTTGCCACCCCCTCCAGTCTGCCACCCCTAGGACAGAAATCTAACACTGGTTGCACCCAACCTGTACATTTGGTAAAATGGCCCCTCTTCATATATTAAGACAGCAGTGTTATTATTCCCACTTGGCAAATTCCTTCACCCTACATTGTTCAGTGAGTATACAGCAGAGCAGTTTAATTCAGCACATACTTGCTTAGAAAAACACGTCAATCAGGTCAGACTAGTGTCAGGTCAAAGGAACTTCACTCCTATTGCGTAAATATGAACACATATATAAATATTCCTACATAAAACAACGTACCGGAGAATTAACCTCTATACATACTTCTAAAAGCGAGAGATGAGTTTTAACAGATCTATTCAATAACAAAGCCTGAAGTCTTATATAAACCGTGCCACCTGCCGAGATTCCAGTTTTCGTCCAAACGCTCTGTGGTTCTTTTGTACAAACTGTTCCGACACACAAATAAAGATTCACAGCAATGCCGTACCCAGCTGAGGAACGAGGACCCGACCGTTCTAGAGTTAACCCTTGCACCCCGATATAATGGCACTCGCGGCATGTTAAAGGACGGCTATAGGCAAACCATTAGCTTGGGCTTCATTCGTTTGTGTCCCGTTAACTCAATCCAGGAGGTAATGAAGTAGTGTACTCCATCAGTGGTATTCTCTGGAAGGACCCCCACTTTAATTTAAATTTTCAAACCTCGCCTGTTGGCAGAGCCTATATTAAGAAGCTATATTCAGAGAGCCCAGATCAGGTCTGATAGCTAAACTGTGGAGAAAACAATTCATGATTAAAATTGAAAGAAAAAAAAAATTGTATTACGGCATAAATTGTGCAATTATCACGTCACTCAACCTGTCATGTAATAAATTGTCCACATCACATCACTGGTTATTGTCCACCGTCAACAGCTTTTAGGTTATATCCTGCCATCATGCTACATGTACGGTTACCTTTTCCTGTCCACTGGGTGGATGGCAACCTGGCTTGGAAATGCAACATTGTCCACTGTGAATATGCAAAGGTATATATGTGAGTGTGCACTAAGCATTTGAATCAAGAATAGAAACCACTGTGCCATGATTGTAAGATTGCCCTATAGTCAAGTGACCTTGTAGCACATCACCACATGATACCACTAGTGCAATACACCCCCACTGTCCACGTACAGGCTTTGGCCATGCATCAATTGCAGTGGCCACCGGGGTCGTCTGGGCCGGAATGGACAATCCAGTTTTAGTGGGGTCGCATCATCACCAGTTATGGTTAGGGGTTAGAGTTAGGGTTAGGATTAGGTTAGGAATAGAGTTGGGCGGACACCTGGATGTTCGGGTTCAGCGTGTTCGGACGAACTTCGGAAAAAAGTCCGGGTTCGGGCTCGAACTTGACCCCGAACCCCATTGAAGTCAATGGGGACCCGAACTTTTGGCCAATAAAATGCCTCTAAAAAGTCCTCGAAAGGGCTAGAGGGCTGCAAAAGGAAGTAAAATGAGGATAAGAGTAGGACAAGTGCCCTGCAGACAAATATGGATAGGGAAATAACTTCAAATAACATAAAATACATACAAATTAAAAATACAGCTGAGCCATAAAATAGCACTAGATGGAATCTTTGATTTAAGTTTTGGAAGAACATAAATCTAAAGAATGGCTGCCAGCAGTGGTGTATCTTGATTTTGTGCTGCCCTAGGCAGACAAAATCCGGGCACCCCCCTACCCAAGCTGTACACCCACGTTACGCACCTAAGACATGCCCCATCATTCAGACTCACATCAAGCTCATACTCCCATCACACACACACTCCCATCACACTCAGTCACACACTCCGACTCCCATCACACTCCGTCACACACACTGTCTCCCATCACACACACTCTGACTCCCATCACACTCAGTCACACACACTGTCTCCCATCACACACACACTCTGACTCCCATCACACTCAGTCACACACACTGTCTCCCATCACACACACTCTTACTCCCATCACACTCAGTCACCCACACTGTCTCCCTTCACACACACTCTGACTCCCATCACACTCAGTCACACACACTGTCTCCCATCACACACACTCTGACTCCCATCACACTCAGTCACCCACACTGTCTCCCTTCACACACACTCTGACTCCCATCACACTCAGTCACACACACTGTCTCCCATCACACACACACTCTGACTCCCATCACACTCAGTCACACACACTGTCTCCCATCACACACACACTGTCTCCCATCACACTCAGCCACACACACTGTCTCCCATCACACACACACTGTCTCCCATCACACTCAGCCACACACACTGTCTCCCATCACACACACACTCTGACTCCCATCACACACACTCTGACTCCCATCACACTCAGTCTCTCACACACACACACTCTCCCATCAGCACTTACCTTTCCCTGGCAGGCAGGCAGCATGGTCCCTCCATGCTGCCTGTTCGGCTTCCCGGCGATTGTGCCGACAGGTCACGTGACCGGGCGCGCGTATGACGTCAGCGCGCCCGTCACGTGACTGTCGGCACTTCCGTGTCGGCACACTGCACGGGGAGCCGAACAGGCAGCACGGAGGTTTCTCTGTGCTGCCTGTTCGGCTCCCCGTGCAGCCTGGCAGGCAGAGCGATGGTGAGGGGGGATCTTCCGATCCCCTCTCACCTCCGTCTCTGCCTGCAAGCGCGGTCTATTTTTTTTTTTAAAGGGCCGCCCTCCAAAATTTGCCGCCCTAGGCATCCGCCTAGGATGCCTCGCGGTGAATACAGCACTGGCTGCCAGGAGGATCAACAGAATTATCCATTTGAGAGAGGGTTGGAGTGCAGGGTATTCTCTTTCAGTTTATACTAATTTGACTCTCAGATATGAAGTGCACCGCAAGACGCAAATGTACTATTTACCACCCAAAACTATTAGAATTTTTCAAAGTGCGCTGTAAGCACAGTATTTGACGGTTCTATTTGACTCTCAGATATGAAGTGCATCGCAAGACGCAAATGTACTATTTACCACTGAAAACTATTAGAATTTTTCAAAGTGCGCTGTAAGCACAGTATTTGACGGTTCTATTTGACTCTCAGATGTAATACATGTAATGCTACTGCTATTCTATAAACCGAAATAGAGTCCCCATTCATACGAATAGGTCAATGTAATGCTATTGGCTTTCTATAAACTGAAATAGAGTCCCCATTTTACATGACGTGCCTGGCACGTCACATGTCGGGAAGGGGTTAACAACTAAAAGGGGATCCATTTAGCTTGAAGGGAAACAAAGGCAGAGGAATCCATGTTATATACACTATACCTGTAAGTTATAGAAAAGGTAATTTAGTAAGGGCAGTTAAGATGTAGAATTCACTCGTAAGTGAAAGTGAGGATGTATACTTTGGTTACGTTAAACCCGAGTAAAACCAGTTCTCCATTAACATAAATGTGGAATTATTGACAGTTTTGTCTTGATTTCTCCTTAAATAAAGCCTACAAAACAGATGTGAGCATGCTGCAAATACTGTGTGATTAGCTGTATAATGTATACAACAAACCAAAACTGTATGCTCTTCTCACCCTAATAAATTTGCCAACAAATGTATAAAAGTAATATAAATGAGAGGTTTTGGGTCTATCAATTGGCCAGAGCACAATCAAGCTCAGCCGCCATATCAAGGAACACTCTCAATAGGGTTAGAACATATCCTCACCTACGATGTAGTGGGCACACAAAGCAGTCGATACTGCTACCAAAACCTACACATTAAAAAGGTTTCTGTAGAAGTATGAACTGCTTTATGTGTATATAGGGAGTGAGATTGTCACATTGATTCAATGTTTAATGTTATTATTTTCTCAAATTTAAGGTGAAATCGTATCTGGCAGAAATTCCACAAGCTAGACAGAAGGGAAGGAGGGCAAAAGGAGACATGCCGATGACTCTCTCTCAGCTGTTGAAGCTGAAGGTGCTTTGGATTCCAGTGCTCGATGAATGAATTGAGAAGATCGTTTTACTGGTTTCTTGTGAGCTTTTTTTAGGTTTGTGGCTGGTGGCACCCGCTGGGACACGATGAAGTGGCCCTGGACTGCTATAAAGCAGCCAGACAAACATGAATGTGACGGGGGTGGAGGGGGGGGGGGGATGGGGGAACCGCAGCCTTAATCCATTTCTAATATAACTCAACAAGTGGTCAAGTTCCGATGACCAATAAAGTCAGACAGATTACAGTAAAACTTCATCAGGCTTTACAGGAAATACCCATAAGGCTTCAGTGTTGCTCCCTGGTGACAGGTGTATGTTGTAACTTCCAGATCATGCATTTAAAAATGGACACTTATGAATTCCATTAGAACTTGGTCGGTTTTGGTCTGATCCAGTCAACGGGAATCAGAATACTGCTTGCCTGTCATTAAGTGCATTATCATGGTATCTCTAATTCCACATGAACAGTCATGTTCAGTCATGCTCATGGAGTCATAGCTTCCTTAGGTCAGTGACGAGGTGAAGGGGGTGCCAGTCCGACCCCACCCTTTGTATAAATGTCTGGTTACCTGTGGAGCTGCGGGCCGCATTAGGTCTGAGTGTTAAACACTCTCAGACCTCAGTCAAAGTTGCCTTGCGCTCCATGCGCCAGTAATGATTCAGAGCATTGGAAATACGATGCTCTGAGTCATCACTGCGTGTGAGGAGCGCATGCAGAGCTCACAGACGGCTGAGTGTGTCTAACATGGACGTGTGCTAGTCAAACTCAGACCTGATGCTGTCTGCGGATCACCAAGGTAACAATGAAAGGGGGAGGGGAGAAATGGGGGGAGAGACACAGACCTCTGGTGGAATGAGGGGAGGAGAGAGACAGACCCAGAGAGGGAAGAGAGACAGACATAGGGGAGGGAAAGAGACAGACAAGGTAAGGAAGAGGAGAGAGACAGACATGGAGGGGGAGAGAGACAGACATGGGGAAGGAGAGGAGAGAGATAGACATGGGGGGAGAGTAAAGAAAGAAAACACATTGGAAGGGAGAGGAGAGAGATATTTGGATGACAATTTCCTTTAACTCCAAGCAAATCATTTTTCCCACTCTTTTGTTTACCGAACCTAAGAATCTATTTCTCACACTTTCTGAATGGCTAATGTTTTCTGAAGGGTTCTTACCTTAACTCCACCCACTGTCTGGATCTTAAAGATTCCAAACATACAGCTGTATGACAGGTCATTTTTTTTCTCCTGCCATTGTTTTTCCTGCCATTCAGAATGTATAAATCAATCTAAAACTTACCGGTTACTCCAATTGCAGACATTTAGATTTAACCACTGAAGAGAACACTTACTAGCTATTTTATATATATATATATAAAGGTTAATGGGGCAGTACTCCGCTTGAGTGATATTTATCTTCATCACATTCTTTGGGCTGATTTATTACAGTCTACTCGCTGGTTGATCATTCTCTTGGCGTGGTAACTCACCAGCTTTACGAGAAATGTAATCCAATTCATACTGACTCAGTAACTTACCCATGGATAAATCATATGCCTGAGAGCTGTGTGTATACAATATGTCAAGTAATAGTCTGGATAACTGTGCTGATTACGTATATTAGTTGGCTGTTATGGAACTAAAGACAGTGTCACTTGTGATATAAGTCGCTGTTTATGACATGAGTAAAATACATTATTTATATAAGAGGGGAAATGCTTGGGTTCAATGTAAAAACAAGTTTTGTAAGATAAGTGACTTGCAGAGGAAATATGAATTCTTAGTATTGATACAATGACACAGGAATGATTATCACTGTCTCTTTAATTAATCATTTAGAAGTATGATCATTATTTACAGTTTCAAACTTTAATAGAATTATGGTTATATACTATATGGACAAATGTATTGGTACACGTGACCATTAAACCAACAAGGACATTTATGACATCACATTCTAAATACATTGACATTAATATGGAGTTGGTCCTCTCCTTTGTAGCTATATCAGCTTCCCCCCTTCTGGGAAGGCTTTTTACAAGATTTTGCAGTAGACCGTTTGTGAGGTCAGGCACTGATGTTGGATGAGAAGGGCTGGCTCGGAATCTCCATTCCAGTTCATCCCAAGGTGTTTGATGGGTTTGTGATCAGGTCAAGTTCTACACTTCACTCATCCAACCATGTCTTTATGGACCTTGCTTTGTGCACTGGATCACAGTCAGGCTGGAATAGAAAGGGGCCTTCCCCAAACTATTCCCACAACACATAGAAGCCTAGTATCGTCAAAATGTCTTGGTATGCTGAATCATTTGGATTTTCCTTCTCTGTAAGTAAGGGGCCTAGCTCAACCTCTAAAAAAACCTTCCTTGTGCCATTATCCCTCCTCCTCCAACATTTACAGGCAGTCAGGCAAGTAACATTCTCCTGGAATTTGCAAAACCCAGACTCGCCCATCAGACTGCCAAACAGTTAAGACTCCACTGAAACAGTTTTCACTACTCAAGAGTCCCATGGTTGCATATTACACCACTCGATCTGATGCTTGACATTGTACTTGGTGATGTGAGGTTTGCATGCAGCTGCTCCAGAGTCCAGTGGCGGCATTCTTTACACCACTCGATCTGACGCTTGGTATTGTACTTGGTGATGTGAGGCTTGCATGCAGCTGCTCCAGAGTCCAGTGGCGGCATGCTTTACACCACTCGATCTGACGCTTGGTATTGTACTTGGTGATGTGAGGCTTGCATGCAGCTGCTCCAGAGTCCAGTGGCGGCATGCTTTACACCACTCGATCTGACGCTTGGTATTGTACTTGGTGATGTGAGGTTTGCATGCAGCTGCTCCAGAGTCCAGTGGCATCGTGCTTTACACCACTCGATCCGATGCTTGGCATTGTACTTGGGGATGTGAGGTTTGCATGCAGCTGCTCCAGAATCCAGTGGCATTGTGCTTTACACCACTCGATCCGATGCTTGGCATTGTACTTGGTGATGTGAGGCTTGCATGCAGTTGCTCCAGAGTCCAGTGGCAGCGTGCTTTACACCACTCGATCCGACGCTTGGCATTGTACTTGGTGATGTGAGGTTTGCATGCAGCTGCTCCAGAGTCCAGTGGCAGCGTGCTTTACACCACTCGATCCGACGCTTGGCATTGTACTTGGTGATGTGAGGCTTGCATGCAGCTGCTCCAGAGTCCAGTGGTGGCATGCTTTACACCACTCGATCCAACGCTTGGCATTGTACTTGGTGATGTGAGGCTTGCATGCAGCTGCTCCAGAGTCCAGTGGCGGCGTGCTTTACACCACTTGATCCGATGCTTGGCATTGTAGTTAGTGATATGAGGCTTGCATGCAGCTGCTGGGCCATGGAAACCCATTCCATGAAGCTCCCGCTGCATAGTATTTGTGCTGATATTAATGCCGGTGGGAGTTTGGAATGTTCAGTTATGAAATCAGCAAAGCAATAGCGACTTCTACACACCAAGTGCCTCAGCACTCGGTGGCCCTGCCCTGTGACTTTACGTGGTCCTCCGTTTCGTGGCTGAGTTGCTGCTGTTTCTAAACACTTCCACTTTCCAATAATACCAATTATTTACGTCCCAATATTTTTGTCCATTTCAAACAAACTTGTCTTCCCCTCACTTTGTTGTTACTTATACCCTAAGCAGCCATCCCTCTCAATTCCACTCTAGGGGCACTTTTTGAATTGTTACCATTTCCTCACTAATAACATGAATATATTCTACCTTTACGCCACTCACTCTATGAACTTGCGGACGCGTTGTCTGTGCAGGCTCCTATGCAATGTATGTGCTTCTAGCAAGTACAATTCTTGCTTTTTCCCCCCTGAAGCTGCAAACCTGACATTTGCGAGCAAAGTAAAAATTTCAGAATTCAGATATTCAAATTCTAATTAATGCATACTTCTTAATAATTATTGAACTTTAATCAGCATTAGAAAGGTAAGTAACTTTCAAGTCAGAATAGTCCTATAATGGTCATAAAGTAAACTATCGAATATTATAAAGTAGAAGAAAGAGAACTAAATAAATAAAATAGTTTAACCGCTTTGCGACACTGAACGAATCAGGAACATCCAGCCGGCAATGCCATTGCCAAGATGGGATGTGCCTGGCAGTATGCTCCTCCACTATGGTGCTGGTAAAAAATAGGAAGTGATGAATTACAACTTCGATGGCTCTGCATCTAGACTGCCCCTAGAGGCTGTCAGCTATATTGCCTAACAAAAGTTTTAAATGTATAGAACAGAACATGGAAGACTTAGATTTAAGCAGGTGGCAACAAGGAGGAATACAATATAAACATCAAATAACAACTGTAAATAAGATAAAAATATTTTAAATTGGAATACAATCTACCCGAGGGTGATGAGATTTTCAGGTACTTAAAGGCACACTCCCACCAAAAAATGAAAAGGTTTTACGTTTTTTATTTTGCATTGTTGATTTCAGATATGTCATATGTTTTTGTTATGTGAGTTTATTTAATAAAATATGTAACTAAACAAGTGTGACTGGGTGCCGCCATTTTGTGTAATATAGTGTTTTTGGGTGCCACCCCCTAGTGACTTTACAGCACTAGTATCTCACTTTGGGGCTGGGGACACAGAATGTAGTCTATAAGTCAGAATTCTGACCATAGACTTGTACTGAATGAGAGGGTGATGTAACTATTACATCACAACGGGGCGGAGTTATGATTCTGTTTGATCAGGTTAATCTCCTCTCTTTGGGTTGGAAGGTATAAACAAGTTGTGCACAGCCACCTAGTCCTGCCCACTATGGTACACAGGAGCCAATAATAGAGCAGGGGTGTATCTTATGACATCAGCATGAAGGCTTTGGCAACAACTGTAAAGTGAGACTGGCTGAAAGATTTTGGATGATGTTGCATCATGGGAAATATTCTCAACATGGATGCTGGTGATAAACACCTAATTTTATTTTTCCTTTTATTTGCAATTAATTCAATCATAAAAAATAAAAAACAGAGTGGCATATGATTTATATATGTGTTTTTTTTAAATGACCAGGTTATCTAGTTACAGCTTATGTAAGTGGTAGTGTCCCTTTAAGAGTCAAAAGCTATATTAGCGTTACGTAAATTTTTGGCGCTATATACATAAATGGTAATGTAATGTATTCATTTTAAAAAAAAACAGCTTAATGTTGAATAAGATAAATCAACTGTTTACCCTCCGAAGTGTAGGAAAGTTACGGCAACGGCCATGAAACTGATTAGATCAGTAGAAAAAAATATCTCCCCCTACACAAAAAAGAAATGGGAAATGAGATGAGAGACTGCGGTGGAAGTCATTCTATGATACGACGAAGGCAGCAAGTTGTTTGAGTTTAGCGGAGCCGTAGTATAACATAATTAATAGATGTACTGTGTCCCCGCGAGCTTGGCTAGGATTTTTCCTATGGCTTCACCTATATGCTGGGGGTGTTGTCAATCAGAGGGTAAATATGAGCATGTATGGTGGAGCTGTAAAGGAATATACGTAGCATAGAACAATGCATTTGGATTGATATGACCAAAATATAACTAAAAAAATTTCAAAAACCCTGATGTGGCATTGATCCATATGCAATGGCCAAATATGAAACTAGAAGATTGTGGCGGAACCAACCTCGCCACTATGTTCTGGAGAAGCCTGGTTGCTCGCCTGCTGCCTCTGGACTATGGCCCCATGGTAAAAGCTTGTATTTTCCCCTGCAGAAAGGCTTGTTCGTGCCTTTCTGCCTGGGTGTTGTACCAACTCACAAATGAATGGACTACCTGGGCAAGGGATGTGCCATAGCACTATATGTTAATATTGTTAGTTATATTCTGTTAGTGTATTGGTTATGTGTAATGTTTAATTCTGGGAGTAGACCACTCTGAAGGTTTATAATGTGACAGTGACTCCAATAGTTTACTCCAACATCCATTGTTCTGTTTTAACTGGATTAACTGGTAAACTGATTATGTTGTGTACATTACTTTGTGTATTGTAATTAGGTCTACTCACTCTATGTTAATTCCTATTTGGTTTGCAGTCTGAATGTCTAATGTTTTCCTAGCCCCAGTTAGTTGGAGAACTATGTTTAGTTCCACCCCCCCCCCCCCCCCCCCATTGTATACTAATGTCTGTGATGTCATGTGGATGTCTTTATATAAGTCTGTATTGTTACACAAATAAAGGAGTTGTTCTTAACTGCTAGATGTCCTCTCTATTTGGGTACAAAGAGCAAGGGTCCAGGAAAGACTTGCTGGGTGAATGCTGAGCTGTAAGTGGGGGCTAAGGAGGTGATTTCCCACAATAGACAGAGGTTCTACTTCGTCCGGTAGACGGTCCGTTACAAAGATCTTATGTTAATAAATCAGATATCCTTGGAAGTAAAAAAAACAAAAAATAAATAATTAGCGAGAAATTGGAAAAAGTAATATTTGCCGGTTAATAGTTAAGAATGAATTTGTATATCAGATAATGATGGAGTAAGATATTCGATGGACTCAAAACAATCCACCAAAATATAACATTTGACAAAGGTGGTTAAGTAAATTAGAAAGTAGTAGGAGTCCTTACACATCAGGAGACTGGACATAATGAGTAGCCTCCTTGCTGGTGTAACATTATAGGTACTGAGCTGAGATACTCCCAACTATTAGTGTTTATGTATGTGTACTGACCTGTCACAGAAATGAAGTGACAAATTTTGGTTTATTTATCATGCACAGAGATGTTCACTTAATGTTATGCGAGTTTCGACTATATATAATGTAAATAATACACAATCAGGTCAATTGTGTTAAGTTGGTACTTTGTAATTTATTTGTGTAATAAAGTCATTTTAACTGCATGTTTATATTTGAAAAAATAAAATAAATACTAACAAAATGTGAAAATGGTTAATAAAAAAAAAAAAAAGCTATAAAATCAGAAAAACATGTAAACATGGCAAATATCTAAATAAAAAAAAACATTTTTTTTATTTAGACAGGGTATTTTTTAACTGTTTGTTATTATGTAAAAGAGGTTTCAAGTAAAATTGAGGAAAAGTGTTTTTTTTTCTTCAGTTTTATGTTTTTTTTAAAAATAATAATATGATGAAAATAATAGTATTTAACCCCTTAGTGACATGACTTTTTTGGCTTGTCCGACGCTTGGTGACATGGGCTGTTTTAACATTTCTGAGGTGTTTGTGTTTTGCTGTAATTTATTTCTGTCTCATTTAGTGTACCCGCACAAACTATATATTGTTTTTATCGTTATAAGAAGGGCTTTCTTTTGATACCATTATTTTGATAATAGCATATAATTTGATGTAAAAAAAATAATAAAATATGGCCAAAAAATTGAAAAAATACTTTTTTTATGACTTTTATTTGAAAAATCGTATACTCATGTACAAGAGACAACAAAAAAACACTGCTAAAAAGTTTCTAATATATGTCCTGAGTTCAGAAATAGCCCATGTTTTTATGTTTTTGTGCTTTTTTATTCATGTTACAGGGCCAGAACTATAAGTGGTGCAAAGCTATTTTAAAATCCTTTCTTTCAAAATTAGCGATAGTGACATTGTAACACTGATTTCTGTACTAAATCCATGAATGACCCCCAACATGTACATGTTTTTGAAAACTAGACAACTCAGGGCATTTAACTTGGGGTATTTTGACACATTTCATGTAGCCATTTTACCACCAATCTATGCCAAAGTTTGCAGCAAAAAATCTTTTTTTTTAATTTTTCACATATATTGCAATTTAGGTAAACATTACCTTAAAATGTGAAGGGATATTTCCAAATAACACCTCAATATGTGTTCAGCAACATCTCCTGAGTACAGGGATACCACCCATGCATAGGTTTGTTGGTTTGTTTTGGGGCTAAAAGGCCACATTTAGGGGGTGCGCATTTTGGTTTTCCAACTTGGAATTCTGACATGCAGAAAACTTGTGCCCATGTCCCATTTGGGACATTTTTGAAGCCAGAAAGTGTATTCTACCCCACAAAACCATATATATTTTTAAACTAGACACCCTAGGGTATTTCAAATGGTAGTATTTTAACACTTTCCATGCACTAATTATACTACCAGCCTATGTCAATGTTTTGGGTAGTAATTTTTTTTCACATACATTGTACTTTGTGCATGAATTCACAGATCCTGTTATATGTCAGTGCCAAACAACACCTCAATATGTGTTCAGCAACATCTCCTGAGTACAGGGATACCCCCCATGTATAGGTTGGTTAGGTTATTTGGGGGTTAAAAGGCCACATTTGAGAGGTGCGCTTTTTGGTTTTCCAACTTGGAATTCTGACGTGCAGAAAACCTGCTCCCATGTCCCATTTGGGACATTTTTGAAGCCAAAAAGTGTATTCTATCCCACAAAACCATATATTTTTGAAAACTAGACACCCTAGGGTATTTCAAATGGTAGTATTTTAACACTTTCCATGCACTAATTCTACCACCAGCCTATGTCAATGTTATGGATAGTAATTTGTTTTTCACATTCATTGTACATCGGGCATGAATTCATAGATCCTTTTATGTGTCAGTGCCACAAAACACATTAATATGTGTTCAGCAACATCTCCTGAGTACAGGGATACCACCCATGTGTAGGTTAGTTAGATTATTTGGGGGCTAAAAGGCCATGTTTAGGGGGGGTGCATTTCCAACTTGGAATTTTGACATGTAGTCAGCCTGCGCCCATGTTCCATTTGGGACACTTTTGAAGCCTGTCAAAGTATTTTACCCCATAAAACCATATATTTTGGAAAACTAGACATCCTAGGGTTTTTAAAATTGTGGTATTTTAACACTTTCCAAGTGCTAATTCTACCACCAACCTATGTCAAAGGGTTGGGATGTCATTTTTTCCCCACACACATTGTAGTTCAGGCAGGAATTTCCAGATTCTGGTATTTGCCACTGCCAACCAACACCTCAATATGTGTTCAGCAACATCTCCTGAGTATAGGGATACCCCCCATGCATAGGTTTGTTGGTTTGTATTGGGTCTAAAATTCCACATTTAGGGGGTGCGCAATTCCAACCTGGAATTTTGACATGTAGTCAGCCTGCGCCCATGTTCCATTTGGAACATTTTTGAAGCAGTCCAATGAATTTTACCCCATCAAACCAAATATTTTTGGAAAATAGACATCCTAAGGTATTTCAAATGGTGGTATTTTAATACTGTATAGGTACTAATTCTACCACCAGCCTTTGTAAAAGTTTGTGGTAGTACTTTTTTGGGAGGTTTTTTTCCACATGCATTGTACTTCAGGCATGAATTCACAGATTCTGGTATATGTCACTGCCAAACAACAACCCAATATGTGTTCAGCAACATCTCCCAAGTACAGGGATAGCACCCATGCATAGGTTTGTTAGTTTGTTTTTGGCTAGAAGGCAACATTTGTGAGATGCGCATCTCAAAATTCCAACTTGGAATTTTGACATGTAGTCAACCTGCGTACGTGTCCTTTATGGGATATATCTTTGAAGCCAGCCAATGTAATTTACCCCCACCAAACCATATATTTTTTTATCGGTAGACCCCCATCACTACTTGTGGCAAGGGCTCAGCAGCCACCGATACATCGCTAGATGATGTATCAGAAAGCTGAATAGGGTCAAAATCGAACCCTGAGTCCGCGGCCTCAGAATCAGTGCGTAAGCAGTGATCTCGAGCAAAGAAGGGGTTAATAGCTCTTAGAAGAGCCTATCTAGTACTGTAATACATTACAGTACAAAGAAATTAATCCATAAAACAGTGCAGACAGAAAAACATACTGTTGCTGTGCAAGATTACTGCTTACACAGTGATGAATGGCAGGGAAGGGGTTAATACACAGTGAAAACCTGACAATTTTATAAAATGTTATTTTATATCACTAATACTGATCTGTCTCTTTCCGTCACAAAAATGTAAGTGAGGAGAGGGAGGCAGATCAATATTTGTGAATATTGATCCGACCAATTTTGATCTGACCAGGGCGAATGGTGAGCTTAATTGAGAAATCACCAAACCGCCTTTGCCACTAATTCGCTGTTACTGATCGCTATGCGCTCAGGCAGCTTAAAAAAAAAAAACTCAAATATTTTTACTTTACATGTAATCCCCTAGCGGGTATGTGTAAAAAAAATAAAATAAAAATATGCAGACAGATAAAAATTGCTTTGGCGTCAATATCATTGCGTAAGCAGTGATCGACGGCAAAGAAGGGGTTAATAACTCTTAGAAGAGCCTTTTTAGTACTGTAATAAATTACAGTACAAAAAAAATTAACCCCTAAAAAATGCACAAACGGCAAAAATAAATGCGCTGATGTGCACGATCACTGCTTATGCAAGATCAGTGGCAGGGAAGGGGTTAAACGCAGGGAATTGCTTTAATAATTTTTTTTTATTGTTTTAATATTTGTGTGTTGTGTGTTTATTGTTTTTTTTTTACTTTTAGAACTTTGATCTGTCTCTCTCCCTCACTAAAAAAATGTGAGGAGAGGGAGACAGATCATAACTGGTCAGATCAATATAGGGTTAATATTGATCTGACCAGTCAGTGGGGATGTTCAGGAGAGCATCCCCACTGCCTGTCAGTGTGCCTGGCAGTCACTGATTGCCTCTGTGAAGAGGCAATCGTGTGACAGCCAGAGAGCACAGGAAGCAGGTACTTCCTGCCTCCTGTGCTCTTGCCCTTAGAAGGGCAGCGCCATCTTGGTCACTCAGTGACCAAGATCGTGCATTTTTTTTTTGTGTTCCTGATTGCCTCGACTTGCGAGGCAATCAGGAACACTTTCTGAGCATAGGAAGCGAAAAATTCGCTTCCTATGCTCATTTTTTAATGCCCGTCGTTTTAAAGGCACTGTGCCTTTAAAACCGGCATTTCGATCGCTCTCCGGAGCGATCGAAATGCCGACGGGCATTTTTTTTAGTATTGTACGATGCTTCCACACGGAAGCATCGTTACAATACCATCAGAGCACTGAAAGCGGAAAAACTCCGCTTTCAGTGCTCGTTTTGACACAGGACGGACTAGGTCCGTCCTGTGTCACTAACGCTTCGCCACACAGGACGGACCTAGTCCGTCCTGTGTCGCGAAGGGGTTAAAGAAGCCATTCATATGCCGAAAAACTATACATAATTCTGTGTGGGTACTGTAAATTAGAAATTGTATTACTATATTAGACAGAAGAAAATTATAGCTAAACACAAACCCTTGCAAAAAAATCATGTCACTAAGGGGTTAATATTAACCCTTTAAGGACCAGGGATTTTCCTGGGCCAAGGACCAGAGCGTTTTTCAATTTTTAATACGCGGTTTTTGAAACATACTTTTCCTCTCTCTCATTTAACTTACCGATACAAGTTATATGTTGTTTTTTTAAAGAGCTTTCTTTTGATACTCTATACATAAAAATGATTTACATTTTAGTATTAAAAAATACATATAAAAGAGTAAATGTTTGAGGAAAAAAAAAGTTTTTCCCCATTATTTTCCCAATAATAAGCTACATAACTAGTGCAACACTAACCCACTTATCCCCCCTAATTAACTAACTAATAAAAAAGAAAAATATTGGTTCCCAAACCCCCCATAACAAAAAAGACAGAAAAAAACTCTGAAGAGTGCGATGTCAGATCAGTAAAAATCATGCAACAGGCATGCAGGGGTTACATTTTATTAAATAAATATATTAAAATTACCTTTATTTATTAAAAAAAACTTTATAAATTGTAAAAATAAAAAAATCTGTTAAAAAATAACTAAATGAGGGCCATAAAGTGGAAGGAAACTGATCGCAGTTAAAAACTGTGATCAGCAATGAAAGGGTTAATTTTTAAAAAAAAATTTTTTTTTTTACCTCTGTGTATTTAATTAATTTAATTTTACTTACAGTTCACTCTCTGTGCTTCACTATAAGAATGTGAAGCACAGAGAGTGAATTAGAGGCAGTGTGTGAACACTGACTTTGCATCTAATTTGCATGTTATCGCGGTGATCACGTTATCACCGCGATCACATGCCCGGAAATCCACCGATCGGGTCCAGGAGCTTTGCCTCGGGTGCGAGGCTTAGTCCTGGACCCGTTGCAGACTGGCTGGCGGTGCCCACGGAGCGCACCGCCGGCTAGACTGCATGACGAGTTAACTCGTCATAAGGTCGGGAAGGGGTTAAATCATCACTTCAACCTACCACTATAATGAAACTTTTAAAATATACACCACCGGTAGACATTTCAAACGCATTTTGTCTTAATTTGATCATTTGGTTGCAATTTGCCTATATATTTTAGAGCCCTTTTTTTCTTTCTTACTGTGCATTCACTATATAATGGTATAAAACTATTTTAACTGTATAAAACCCTTTAAAACCCCCACGCACCATCCAGTTATGTATAGAGTTAACAGTATCCTATACCTGCTGCTCAAAGAGGTTTTTGTCTTATTAGAAAATTACAGACATTTATTTTTTCTACATAAAAATGTACTTTTTAAGAGGCATTGCCCCATCTACCTTTTAACACGCATGTTTTATATATATTAAAACAGATATAAGAAAATCCTTAAAGTGCCACTAAACTTTTTTCCTCCCCTGTTGGCTGGCTGAGTGAACTGAGCAACAACTGGTTAACTGAAGCTATGTACTACATTCTGTATGATGTGGCTGACTGAGCATCATGAGAAATTAATATTGTAGGATTCCTTGTTCGGCCAAACCAATCACCTCTGCAATCCCCAAAAAAGTATTCTCACTCTAACAATAAAAATATATAAAATGCTTTACTGTACATTTTGTAACTGATTATAAAAAAATACAATATCCAATAACAGCAAAAAAAAAATTAGACAGGAATAATAGTTGTGAAAATATAGCTTCAATAAAGCAAACTTCTTTGATCACTTCTGCCTTTTATTCAAACAGAAGTGCTTACTAGACATGTGCAAACTAACATTTTCGTTTCATTTTCGTCCATTTGGACGAAAATTTATTTATTTCGTCCAAAACGAATTTAGTTCATTACTGCATTCGTTTCAGATGAAATTCGTTCATTATTTTCGTTTCGTTTTATTCATTCGTACGAATTGACCTATTTTAACCTCTCTTTCGGTTTATAGACTTTCGGTTTATGGAATGCATGTAATGCTATTGGTATTCTACAAACCGAAATAGAGTCCCCATTCATATGAATTGACCTATTTCAACTCTCTTTCGGTTTATAGAATACCAATAGCATTACATACATTCAATAAACCAAAAATCGTTCATTATGTCGGTTTATGGAATGTATGTAATGCTATTGGCTTTCTATAAATCGACTCTATTTCGGTTTATAGAATGCCAATAGCACGAATGGACAAATGGACGAATGATTTTCGTTTATTAACCATTCGTTCATTCGGCTTTCGTTAGTTTAGCATTTTCGTTATTCGTTTTTCGGACGAATGGACGAAAATGCTATATTCGGCCAAAAACGAATGCACATGTCTAGTGCTTACTGTCTGCTACGGAAGGTTGGGTCCTTCTTCAGATTAAATCTTTATATTAATTTTTAGTTTTAAAATCTCCTTTTTTTCTGTCTTTACTTTGCTTTTATTATTATTGTTAAAGATGTGATTAAAGGTTTAATAGGATACCGATTCAGGAAACATATTAGATCAACAGAAGGTATGAGGATAAAGTAAAGCATGAATTGTAATGGAACAGTATTTATTCTATGAATTGAGAAAACAATTTATTTATTTTTATTACTATTTGTTTTTTTTTTATCCCCATTTTATTTTAATTCATGAATTATAACAATGATATGATTCCAAAAATAATATATATAAATTAAACAAGAGTCTTAAAAAATAGTCCAGGAGTGGAAACAAATATTTGAAATGGGTCGTAGATAATTTTATGCATTTTTTAAAAAACTTAATGTTACTATTTTGTAACAGACTCTCTTTAATATTGCTGTGGGATGCTTGATTATAATAAGCATTAATAGTATTTCCTGAATGTTTTGAAACTCGAATGACCAAAGACTTATCGGCATGCTCTGTGTAAGGATAAAAATGCACTTGTGTAAAACTCTTAAGGGTATTTTGGTGTTGAAGACGTTGTAACAGATGTCCTAGGATGTACGATCAGGATGGTATGCCTTATTTCAGGGGTGTCAATCCTCTTTTATGTGTCTAGCATTAGGTGAAGAATTTTCTTTGGTTTTTCTTCCTCTGTCTAAGCCACTGAAGAAGGCCTCGGAACAGGTGCCACAGACATCCTGGAATGTTTTGTAATTAAAGAATCAGTTGCATCCAGGACAAAATTCTGCAGGATCTTTCAGTAACTGAAGGTCCACAGAGGATCTGTTACCCTGGCTGGCTTTTCTCCGCAGTAGTATACGAGCGATAAAGGTCTGGCAAGCCGCCTACCGTGTGGAGTGACATGATACATGCTCAAGTTACAGCACGGTCAAGGCTGGCAAAATTAATCCTCATAACACAATACAGCTGATAAACTTTTTTTTTCTTTTGTTTTTGGGCATCAAGGTTATCACAGGCCCAAAGTATGTTCTATTAACTTTCAAGATCATACTGCAGAGCAGCGTTTTGCTCCGACACGACTCAAGTGGGGGGGGGGGGGGGGGGGGAGGGGGGGGAATTCAAGTTAAAAGAGATGTTGAGCTGATTGAGTGTTTCGATTGTGTGAATAGTCCAGTCTTGGAAATGACTGTGGTTCTGGTATTTAGTGATAACATTGTAAGCTAGATATTCACTGGGCCGCAGGTGAAATCACTTGCGAAGCGTTTCCTCAAATCTCGACGCAACTTTCACATGCGCACCCCTCGGTTTCCTCTGCTGGGGATACCAAAAAGGGGGCAAATAAGGTGGGCTTTTCCGCCCCTATGAAGCACACTACCACGTGGGAAAGGCACAGAATGTTTTATTTTGTACTCCCAAATGATGATTTTGAACTCTATTGTCCCCCCAAGTGATGGAAGCTGATATTTTTTTTGGGAGTTCTAAAATTGTTTCCTGCTCATTGTATACTTTTATTTCAACCACTTATTGTTTCGTAGCTCTGGTTCCTGGCAATCAATTCCCACCAAACTGTTTATTATAACAATGCCAAGGGAGCTGGGTTACAATTGGTGTTGTGCAACTACTTGAAAAAAAATAATAAAGCTTAGGATAACACAACAGACTTAATGCAAAACAGACTTAATTACCGAGAGGGTAGTGGATGTATGGATTAGCCTTCCAGTGGAAGTGGTAGAGGTAAACACAGTGAAGGAGTTTAAGCATGTGTGGGATAGGCACAAGGCTATCCTAGATATAAGATAGGGAACTGGGGACTAATAAATGTATTTAGAACATTGGGCAGACTGGATGGACCGAATGGTTCTTATCTGCCGAAACATTCTATGTTTATAATGCATGGAGAATCGTCACGTGCTACTTGGTTCTTTACCGCATATTCCATACTCCTCGTGGGTTCTCATGCTCCGTTGTCTTACTGAGGAAGCCACTGTAAAAGATTAATTTTTTTATACACAGAAATCCGATATTGTGAATTTTAAACCTTTAAGTCACATCACAGAGGGGGTGATGTGTTCTCTAGTCTGCGTGGCCTACACGATATCCGATACTGAGATTGCATGCCAAAGGTTTGATGTGACTCTTGGATTGTTGAACTCAAAATCTACTAATGAGACAGACAGTAACCATCTCAAAGGCATAATACATTCCTTCTTGACTCCAAGGCAGTCAGACTCACCCTGGATCCAACACATTATCCACCCTTACTCATGATAACCATAACTGTTGCCATTTCTTATCTAGAATTTTTTTTTTTTTGATTTGCCAAAAGTGACTTCAGATGGCAGTCTATATAACACCATTCAACCACCATAACATCAAAGAAACCATCTCTAAGTTCAAGAAGAAAGCTCTTTTCTATTCAATCTTAAGGGATTCCCACGTGTTGTCTGGAAGGTTTTTAAGGATCCAATTTATAAAGAGATCTCCAAAAACAAACTTTGAAAGGTTTATCATATCTCCACAAAGACATCTTTTCTCCAGAGAAAATAATCCTTCAGGAATGGTATTCAAACTTTAACTTTTGCCGGCCTTAATGACCGGCATTGAATCTACAATCATGTCTCCCCCCCCCCTATACATTTCTACTGATGAACACCTGGTGCAATCTTCCAAGTATGCTTACGTTTTTGGAAGAACACATGCCTTTTAAATGCTGCCCTGCATTTGGGTTTGTTTATGTAACAGGCAATCCGTTAGGGCAATCAGATCCTCTTCCCCTGAGCATGTGCGGAGGCTAGATCATGTCATAGTCATGGGCATACACGACAACATGCCTTCAAGCTGTCCTACTTTGCACGAGACAGTCCCGATTTTGGGAGGCCACCCCACCGTGCAAGGGTAGCGTAAAATGTGTAGACTATTTGGAAAGACAGACAAATGAGAGAATATTTTCCAATTCAGCTATTTGAGACTGGTCTGTCCTCCTCTCCTGTCCACTCACCACTTATTATTATCCACTTATTAGTATCTAGACCTCAGTCTCCTGTCCTGAAATCTGAATTTTGAACTGTAGTGAGCTCACACCAAGACCTATGCTGCGTGTGCAGTGGGTTACCAAGGATGGCCGTGTATTTGAAAATGTTTATTTTATTGCACAATTGGCCAGCCAGCATTCAGGCCTTTGTCTCATAGCTCCAGATAGAAATCTTTCTGATATTTAACGGCTGATATTTAACTTCCTGAATGAGTTTACACTGGTTATTGAAATTCAGGCACATCCTTGTTCAGGTTGTATCTTGGGTGAGGTAAAGTTCCTTCCACTCTTAGAACAATACTTGTTTTTTGGACGCTCGGTCTGTATGGTCTGTTTAAATGACCTCACTTGTGCCATGTGTCTCAGTCTATAGGACATCCTTACAAGGTCAAATCTGTCAGTCTCAGTCTGGACACCCAGTTGACCATGGTGGTATTCATTAGGCTACATCATGCCTCCCAAATATCCTGCTTTGCACAAATTTAAGGCACTGTTACCCTGTTCTGATGAGCTGTACCTCTGTCCCTCTTTCTCGGCTCCTTACTCCGTCCCTTGTGTTCCTTTAGTTCTTGCCCTGTTCTCTGCATGTTGTCCTGTGTGAGCTGTACCTCTGTATGTCTCCATAGTTATATCATATGCTTTGCCCTTCTTATGTATGCTTTTCTCCATAGTTTGTCTTGTTGCCCTGCACTCTGCATTACATTAATCTTGTTTCTACTCTGTTTTTATTTGCTCTGCTCTGCTTAATTTATTTTATTCAGTCTGCAGACATCCCGCTATCCTCTGTTTACCCCCTTGGTTATAACTGGATACAGAAGCTGTTATCACAGGGCCTTGGAATGTGGCTGAACCCACCTGGAGCCTCTAGCTTTAGGGGTAGTGCAGGTACAGTGCACCAAGCCCTGTGTCTTCCCCTCATGCACATTGGATTCCAGCATCTGGGCGCTCAGGGTCTTATGCCATCCAAGCTCAAAAAAAAAGAAGTAGATTACTTCTGATTTTCCTAAAATCCTTTAGAGCATTGGGCACCAGCGTCCAGGCCTTCTGTGCAAACCATGTTTAGAACATATTCGCTTCCATGTTTATGACAGCTCCTGGCACCTGCTAACATTTATTGTGAAGTCAAACCCACCTGTGCTATCTTCATTGGACACATCCTGCATCCTAGCCAGGTGAGTGGTACACCAATGGAAGCATTCTGACCCCATAAGATTGACCCACAGGAGATATCTGCGGTAGCAACATATGTGAATGGGACCCTGGAGAGAAAACCCAATAGTAACAGATGGTGAGATAGGCGGTTTGGCAGAAAAATGTCACAGTGCCAGGCAGGAGTAGCGGGGTCACAGGGCTCTATAGGAGGAAACAAGACTCCACAGGGGTCAACATGGGATGGAGGACCTTTGAGGGAAAGAAAGTAGAGTAACAGGGGTTGCACCTTGAGACCTCTGCATGGAGCAAATAAATGGGGCATGCAGAGCTGGAGTGAGGCCTCTGCATGGAGCAAATAAATGGGGCATGCAGAGCTGGAGTGAGACCTCTGCATGGAGCAAATAAATGGGGCACGCAGAGCTGGAGTGAGACCTCTGCATGGAGCAAATAAATGTGGCATGCAGAGCTGGAGTGAGGGCCTCTGCATGGAGCAAATAAATGGGGCATGCAGAGCTGGAGTGAGGCCTCTGCATGGAGCAAATAAATGGGGCACGCAGAGCTGGAGTGAGACCTCTGCATGGAGCAAATAAATGGGGCACGCAGAGCTGGAGTGAGGGCCTCTGCATGGAGCAAATAAATGGGCCATGCAGAGCTGGAGTGAGGCCTCTGCATGGAGCAAATAAATGGGGCACGCAGAGCTGGAGTGAGGCCTCTGCATGGAGCAAATAAATGGGGCACGCAGAGCTGGAGTGAGGGCCTCTGCATGGAGCAAATAAATGGGGCACGCAGAGCTGGAGTGAGGGCCTCTGCATGGAGCAAATAAATGGGGCATGCAGAGCTGGAGTGAGGCCTCTGCATGGAGCAAATAAATGGGGCACGCAGAGCTGGAGTGAGGCCTCTGCATGGAGCAAATAAATGGGGCACGCAGAGCTGGAGTGAGGCCTCTGCATGGAGCAAATAAATGGGGCACGCAGAGCTGGAGTGAGACCTCTGCATGGAGCAAATAAATGGGGCACGCAGAGCTGGAGTGAGACCTCTGCATGGAGCAAATAAATGGGGCACGCAGAGCTGGAGTGAGGCCTCTGCATGGAGCAAATAAATGGGGCATGGAGAGCTGGAGTGAGGCCTCTGCATGGAGCAAATAAATGGGGCACGCAGAGCTGGAGTGAGGCCTCTGCATGGAGCAAATAAATGGGGCATGCAGAGCTGGAGTGAGGCCTCTGCATGGAGCAAATTAATGGGGCACGCAGAGCTGGAGTGAGGCCTCTGCATGGAGCAAATTAATGGGGCACGCAGAGCTGGAGTGAGGCCTCTGCATGGAGCAAATAAATGGGGCACGCAGAGCTGGAGTGAGACCTCTGCATGGAGCAAATAAATGGGGCATGCAGAGCTGGAGTGAGGCCTCTGCATGGAGCAAATAAATGGGGCACGCAGAGCTGGAGTGAGACCTCTGCATGGAGCAAATAAATGGGGTACGCAGAGCTGGAGTGAGGCCTCTGCATGGAGCAAATTAATGGGGCAAGCAGAGCTGGAGTGAGACCTCTGCATGGAGCAAATAAATGGGGCACGCAGAGCTGGAGTGAGGCCTCTGCATGGAGCAAATAAATGGGGCATGCAGAGCTGGAGTGAGACCTCTGCATGGAGCAAATAAATGGGGCACGCAGAGCTGGAGTGAGACCTCTGCATGGAGCAAATAAATGGGGCACGCAGAGCTGGAGTGAGGGCCTCTGCATGGAGCAAATAAATGGGGCATGCAGAGCTGGAGTGAGGCCTCAGTTTTTGGCCAGAGAAATTAGTTGGAAGTCTGCTTTATACACTGGCGCACCTGCTGATTCCGCCAGTATTTGGTGCAACCTGTTTTTACATGGCCCCCATAGTGTCACAGCAGTTTTTTTTACCGGAAAACAGTGTAGCTTCCATGAGTAAATACTTAGAGTAGTGGTGCATTCAGGTTTTGTTCTGCCTTAGGCCTCATTAAACCCATGCACTCCCCAACTCTCATTTGACGCACCCCTTCCTCTACAGCTTGCACCTCTTCCTCGCATAAATTTTCCACTGTAAAGTTTGCCACCACATTCCTTTGCACTGCGGCAAATTGCTCCCTACTGATCTAGTGAGGGCACCCAGATGTCTGTGCAAGGCAATAAGGGAGCATGTACCTCTAACAATGGTAGTGCTGACTCTGCTGTTGCCCATTTCAGTTTGCTGCCACCCCCTCCAGTCTGCCACCCTCGGCATAAGCCTAGTTGGCCTATATTAAAAATAAATACAGCACTACAATGCTGTGTATATACTCAGTTTATCTATAATCGGTATATAGTGAACCAGATATTATGTTGGAAGCTGAGCATCATGGGAGACCTTGGTTTGGTTGAAGTTCCCACTTGGTATGCTGATTCCAGTGCTTTCATTGCCTTACCCTAGTTACTGCTTTGGACACACGACTACAAAGGGAGAAAAATAAACTTGTGTTTATTAAAAGCCCCTCCAGAGAAGGGTCAACCCCCCCCCCCCCCCCACCTCTCTCATTAACCATCTTAGGAAACAAGCTGGACCCAATAAAACAGCATTGTCCAAACCATACCATTTCTCAGGGTTAAGACCAATATCAATCACGGACAGGGCGTTAGGAGAACGTACTGAGAACCTTTTTTCTGTGCCTTATCAGGGGAGGATTTGGTCTGCTTTGCAAAAAGGAAGAAAAACAACTCACGACTTCCACCACTAAAGGATTTTTATTTTATTGGAGCGTTATTTGACGTTTCCTCATGCCCCTGGCATCTTCTGCCCACCCCAAAACAATGATATCTAACTCAGGAAGATAAATAGCTGACCGACAGGAAAGCAGGGATTGTGCACGGGGGAAGGGGAGGGGGGGGGGGGGAACAGTCCTGTGGGAAAAGGGGAAGTAATTTATTGAGTCGGTTCCCATAGCTCACGGACAGCCTGGACTGTCCATAACTGGGCCACATTTAAAGGGCCAGTGCCACCTAACGAATTTGTATTTTTACTTTAAAACAATTCTCCTGTAGTTTACCGTGGAAAAATAATTTCTCCGGGGCTTCTAAATCCAGTGACTCATCCAATAAGAAGGGAGCTTGGAGAGATAGGCAGGACGGTTGCCATAGCAACAGCAGTATCTCTATTAGACTGTATTTGCAGTTTTTAGGAGAGAGAGGAAAATACTTTAGATGACGCAGCACTGAACTCCATACATAGATATATCTACATCAATTCACTTGATTAAATTGGGGTTATGTTTACACGGTAGAAATAGGACATTAAAAGTCAGTAAATATTTAGCTACCACAAAATGACCAAAAATTCTGATCAAGTCAGTATTTTAACCTGTGATTTCTGAGGACTAGCAATTCATATAGGTAAATATTGCCTACGTTTAATACTAATAAATGTGGTATACGATTCCAATGAGCAGTAAATGCATTAACATTGTATATGATGCCAATGAGCAGTAAATACATAAATGTTGAATTTGATGCCAATGAGCAGTAAATGCATAACTGTTGTTTATGATGCCAATGAGCAGTAAATGCATAAACGTTGTATATGATGCCAATGACCAGGCACATAGACACACACACACACACACACACACTGTCGCACACAAACACCAACCAACAGAAGACTTTGAAAAATAAAATAACAATTTAATAAAATAATAATTGTAATAAAAAAAAATCAGCTTTCTTCCTATGGTCCCAGACTTATGGGACACCAGCCTCTAGGATAGCCTTATACCTATCCATGAATGCTTAAACTCCTTCACTGTATACCTCTTCTACTAGTAGGTTATTGCATGCATCCACTACCCTCCTGATACTACTTTTACATCATTGCCCCTCTAAGTTTAGACTATGTCCTTTAGTTGTGATAGTTTTCATCTTTAAAATATATAACATAATATATATATGTAGAAAAGCGGCTCTCCAGGAGTCGGGAAGTCAAAGTACAAAAGTGATTTATTGTAATCCAAACAGAGTGAATCGTGCCCAGCAAAAGCAGGATGGAACAAACAAATGGCAAACCAACAGTCAATAAGCTTGACGCGTTATATGTGGAACTTATACAAAATATACCGTATCTCTTAGAGTTTGAGGGATGCATTGTTTAAAAATCCAAGGAAAGGGGAATGATTATATTAACCCACTCTTTATCTCAAAGGGAAGCTTTCACCAATGAAAGCATTTCCCACCTAACATCGTGGAAAAGCTTTAACTAATATATAATGGTATATATATTACCATTATATATTTTGTATAAGTTCCGCATATACCAAAAAGCTACTATACCTAGTGCTCAGAAATATACTTTACATAAACCAAGATCTCCCCACTTTAACACAATAACCACTTATTGGTTCGGTTATTGCTAAGTTCACCCACGTCCAAGTCAAGCAATCAGTCTTTAATTTTTGTTTTCAATCTTTATTTTTTATTACATTGACCATTAGGCATCACGAAACAACAACACAATGTTTATTAGTATCACAATCACGTACCGCTGCCAATCTCATTCCGCCCCTTCCAGCTATACACATTTATGTAGATATCGATGGGGGTTTCTCTTCATTGACGAAAGGGCGTAATTACAATCTCATTGGCCGTCTTTATACACGTGATGTTTCCTGGCACCATATTTAAAAGGTTCACTCACAAACACAAAATTAGCTTATGAGTCAGTGTTATAAGAGTGAAACGCGTCAAGCTTATTGACTGTTGGTTTGCCATTTGTTTGTTCCATCCTGCTTTTGCTGTGCACGATTCACTCTGTTTGGATTACAATAAATCACTTTTGTACTTTGAATTCCCGACTCCTGGAGTGCTGCTTTTCTACCCCGTTTTGATGATTGCTGTTTGCAAGGTGCGAGCCAGGCACCTGTAGAGGCACCGGAGTCGAATTGTGGGGATTTCACCTTACTTTCCCTGGACTCCAGCAATGCTGTATTTACCGCGAGCCTAGGGCTGAAAAAAAAAAGAAATCCGCCCCTTTAAAATAAAAAATAAAAAAGCGAGCTTGCAGGCAGATCCCCCTCACCTTCCCTCTGCAGGCAGGCTGCACAGGGAGCCGAACAGACAGCACAGAGAAACCTCCGTGCTGCCTGTTCGGCTCCCCGTGCATTGTGACACGGAAGTGCCGACAGTCACGTGACCGGCGAGCTGACGTCATACACGCGCCGGGTCACATGAACTGTCGCACAACCGCCTGGGAGGCAAACAGGAAGCATGGAGGAGACCATGCTGCCTGCCACTAACCACCAGGGAAAGCTAAGTGCTGGGGAAATGATGGGGTGGGGGTGCAAAATTACTGGAGCATATTAATGGCAAATAATACTTGCATATTATTGGTCAAATTGGCTTGGGCATATTAAATGGAAAATAACACTGGCCTATTATTGGACAAACTAGCAGGGGCATATTAAATGGCAAATAACACTGGCATATTATTGGGCAAATTAGCAGGGGCATATTAAATGGCAAATAACATTGGCATATTATTTGCAAATTTACTGGGGGATACTAAATGGCAAATAACACTGGCATATTATTGGGCAAATTAGCAGGGGCATATTAAATGGCAAATAACACTGGCATATTATTGGACAAATTAGCAGGGGCATATTAAATGGCAAATAACACTGGCGTATTATTGGGCAAATTGGCAGGGGCATATTAATGTGACATAACACTGGCATATTATTGGGAAAATTGGCTGTGGGATATTAAATGGCAAATAACACTGGCATATTATTGGGCAAATTGGCTGGGGCATATTAAATGACAAATAACACTGGCATATTATTGGGCAAATTGACTGTGGGATATTAAATGGCAATTAACACTAGCAAATTATTGACAAATTTACTGGGGCATACTAAATGGCAGAATAACTCTGGCATATTATTGGGCAAATTGGCTGGGGAATATTAATGGCAAATTATACTGGCATAATATTGTGCACATTTGCAGGGGCATATTCAGTGGCAAATACTGGCATATTATTGGGCAAATTGGCTGGGGAATATTAATGACAAAATAATACTGGCATAATATTGGGCAAATTATCAGGGGCTGGTTAAATGGCAAATACTGGCATATTATTGGGGAAATTGGCAGGGGCATATTAATGGAAAATGATACTGGCATACTATTGGGAAAATTAGCTGGGGAATATTAATGGCAAATAATATTGCCAATGTGTATGTAATGGGGTGATGGAGGCATGTAAATTGGTTGATGGGGCATGTCCTGGTGTGCAACGTGGGTTATGGGTCATGTCGTGGGTGTGCATCGTGGGTGGGGGGATGCCCAAAATGTGTCTGCCTAGGGCAGCACAAAACCAAGATACACCACTGGACTCCAGAGTTGCGAGCCGGACATTAGAAACCATTTCTCATCTTTTAAATATACTCTCCTCCTTTACTGTGTTGATTCCCTTTATGTATTTAAATGTTTCTATCATATTCCTGCGGTCTCATCTGTTTCCTTAAATGGATGAGGATGAATGGATGAGAGAATTAGATTGTTCAGATAATCTCTTTTCTTTGAATCACTCCCCTAGGGTTTCTCATAAAGGCGCTTGGAAAATACCTCTCAATATATATATATTTAAAAGAAGAAAAACTACAACAACTAGAGGACATAGTCTTAAATTAGAGGGGCAACAATTTAAAAGTAATATCAGGAAGTATTACTTTACTGAGAGGGTAGTGGATGTATGGAATAGTCTTCCAGTAGAAGTGGTAGAGGTTAATACAGTGAAGGAGTTTAAGCATGTGTGGGATAGGTATAAGGCTATACTAGCTATAAGATAAGGCCAGGGACTAATGAAAGTATTACTTTACTGAGAGGGTAGTGGATGTATGGAATAGTCTTCCAGCAGAAGTGGTAGAGGTTAATACAGTGAAGGAGTTTAAGCATGCATGGGATAGACACAAGGCTATCCTAGATATAAGATAAGGCCAGGGATTAATGAAAGTATTACTTTACTGAGAGGGTAGTGGATGTATGGAATAGTCTTCCAGTAGAAGTGGTAGAGGTTAATACAGTGAAGGAGTTTAAGCATGTGTGGGATAGGTATAAGGCTATCCTAGATATAAGATAAGGCCAGGGACTAATGAAAGTATTACATTACTGAGAGGGTAGTGGATGTATGGAATAGTCTTCCAGTAGAAGTGGTAGAGGTTCATACAGTGAAGGAGTTTAAGCATGCGTGGGATAGGTATAAGGCTATCCTAGACATAAGATAAGGCCAGGGACTACTGAAAGTATTACATTACTGAGAGGGTAGTGGATGTATGGAATAGTCTTCCAGTAGAAGTGGTAGAGGTTAATACAGTGAAGGAGTTTAAGCATGTGTGGGATAGGTATAAGGCTATCCTAGATATAAGATAAGGCCAGGGACTAATGAAAGTATTACATTACTGAGAGGGTAGTGGATGTATGGAATAGTCTTCCAGTAGAAGTGGTAGAGGTTAATACAGTGAAGGAGTTTAAGCATGCGTGGGATAGGTATAAGGCTATCCTAGATATAAGATAAGGCCAGGGACTACTGAAAGTTTTACATTACTGAGAGGGTAGTGGATGTATGGAATAGTCTTCCAGTAGAAGTGGTAGAGGTTAATACAGTGAAGGAGTTTAAGCATGTGTGGGATAGGTATAAGGCTATCCTAGATATAAGATAAGGCCAGGGACTAATGAAAGTATTACATTACTGAGAGGGTAGTGGATGTATGGAATAGTCTTCCAGTAGAACTGGTAGAGGCATGCCCGGACTGGCCATCGGGCACACCGGGCAAATGCCAGGTGGGCCGCGGTGGCCATGGGCCGAGGCCGGCAGGGGAGGTCCCAGCAGTGGTCCCAGGATCTCCCCTGCCGGTCTATGCAGGGCCGGCACTATCCGAGCGCCGGCCCCGCTGTTTTCCATGAAGGGCCGGTGAGGACATCAAAGATCTCCCTCACCGGCCCACATGCTTTCTAATCCGGCCGCCGGCGGGGAGAGAGGGAGGGAGACTGGAGAGAGGACCCGGCGGAGCTCTAACTTGCAGCTCCACCGGGTACCTCTCGCGAGATCCGGAGCATTGCCATGGAAACGACCGGATCTCGCGAGAGTGAACTCTAGCCCACAGGCTAGAGTTCACTCTCCACGAGGACCACCAGGGAACCCCGCCTCCCAGTCTAAAGTTAAGAAGGGAGTGATGTGTGTGAGAGTGCTGTGTGTGATGGGTGTGAGAATGCTGAGTGTGAGTGATGGGTGTGAGAGTGCTGAGTGTGATGGGTGTGAGAGTGCTGTGTGTGATGGGTGTGAGAATGCTGTGTGTGATGGGTGTGAGAATGCTGTGTGTGATGGGTGTGAGAATGGTGTGTGTGATGGGTGTGAGAATGCTGTGTGTGAGAGTGCTGTGTGTGATGGGTGTGAGAATGCTGTGTGTGATGGGTGTGAGAGTGCTGTGTGTGAGAGTGCTGTGTGTGATGGGTGTGAGAATGCTGTGTGTGATGGGTGTGAGAATGCTGTGTGTGATGGGTGTGAGAGTGCTGGGTGTGAGAATGCTGTGTGTGATGGGTGTGAGAGTGCTGTGTGTGATGGGTGTGAGTGCTGTGTGTGATGGGTGTGAGAGTGCTGTATAAATATTAGAATGGATTGTGTGTGTGTGTGTGTGGAGGGGGGGGGGGGTAAATAAACAAATACAATAACAGGCATTATGTCCCCCCCGGACATAATGCCTGTTATTTTATTTGTTTA